>JADOBO010000326.1:0-26763 GCA_016403345.1 Corylus heterophylla | reverse complement strand
CAAGAGAGAATCCGCAAATGGTGCTAACATCAGTTATTTGTTAGCAGCTTGGTGTTTCACTAGGACTAGATTTCATTGCGTCGTCCACCATTGCATCTTCTTTCTTAGGGGAATGAATGTATGCAGATGAATGGCCCCAGAATGGTATGGCTAGTTGAGGGATCAGACGATTTTTTCATCTTCATTTTATTTGGTGTTTTTAGCTAATGTGTCCAAATTTTATTGGAGGCTGTAAAAATGGCTATTAGAAGGGGATGTCTTCTTAATGAATGGTTGCAGAGCCAAAAAAGAGAAAAAGAAAAAAGGAAAAATAAAAAAGAGGTTTGAACAGATTATGTGTTTTAAATTTACGGTAGTCCTTGCATCGAGAGTACTGTCTCAGCTAATAGTTATTCTTGTGTTGGCTTGCTAAAGATTGTTGAGGATTTCATGTTTGTAGTGGGGATATTCTCCTGTGGATGACTTAATAGTATATTTCGTTATTCCATTTTACAAGTCAAATGTCCATTTTTAAATAAATGGTTAAATACTTTTTTGGTACTCGAGTATTAATGCTTTATTTTTATTTTTATTTTTTTATTTAAGTTTTATTTTGTATCATAAATGATACTTAGGTTATGGCTAAATACTAAAATGATACTTTTGTCTATGTTTTGTTAATAAAACTAACGAATTTTTACCCTTTTTTGCAATTAGGGGTGACTGAACTTGGAGGTGGTTCAGCCACTCCCATACCAGCCCTATGGGTGGTTCGGCCACCCTAATTTTTGGCCAATGAGGGTGGCCCGCCACCCCTATTTTGGTCATTGGGGGTGGTTTAGCCACCCCTAATTGCATCTTGAGGTGAAAATTCATTAGCTTTATTAACGAAATATGAATGGAGGTACCATCTCTATATTTAGTCATAACCTAAGTATTATCTATGATACAAACAAGGGCGGAACTAGAACTTTTAACTTGGGGAGGGGCGAATTAATTTTTAAAGGTATATTTTCTAGAACATTTATTTATTTGGGGGACCCCAAGCCTTACGGTCTAGATACAAAATAAAACCTAGGTGGCAAAAAACATCATGTGGCATATTGGGCCGTGACAAGAGTTTACTTAGGCGCATTCCCATTTTTTCCCCTTTATCTCCTCCCCCTGCTTCTTGTAGTGGTTTAGAATCACCTTCTGTTTTCTTCCCCCCTTGAGGGTCAATAATGCTCTTTTGTTTTAAATGCATTGTTTGTTAAAAAAAAAAAAAAAAAAAAAGGAAAAAAAAGTGGTTTAAAAAGTGAAAAAAATTTATGTTTTCACATATCAGATAAGGGATATATTTTTCAAAATGCATGATTTTAAAGGCTCAATTGCAAGCGCTTAAATGCATTTAAAAGAAATCATGTTTTCATTAATTTTGTTTTTGAAATCACTATTTTTTTAAACTACACATTTTAATGATAATTAATATTTTTTTGATGCCATAGTAATAAAAATTAGGGGAAAGTCCACATACTCCTCTCAAACTACCACCCAATTGATAATACTCCCAAAACTTTTAATTGTGACAATGTTCCACCAAACTACCAAAAATTGCCAATATTTCCCCCAATGACGAAACTACCCTTAGTAAAATAAAAACAAAAAATACTAAAACTTCTAGAAAAAACCTAAAACTAAAAAAAGAATAAAATCCAAAGGGTGGCAAATTTAAAATACAAGAAAAATCCTTTGTATAAGAAAAAGAATTATTATTATTTTTTTTTTGGTTATAAAAATTTATTTATTTATTTATTTATTATAACTTTTTAAAATAAAATTTTCCATTTTAAAAAAATTAAAAATTTTCGTTTTCTAAAACAATTTTTTTAAAAAAAATCATTTTGGGGGGACATTAACAATGTTTTGGTAGTTTGGAAGGGACATTGTCACAATTGAAAGTTTTGGGGGGACATTGTCAATTGGGTATAGTTTGAGGGGATACGTGGGCTTTACCCTAAGAATTAATTGATATAATATAAAAGTGAAGAGAGTTTTAAAATTTCTTGTAAAAAAACAAAAGTATTTTAATGTGAAAAAAGAGTTTGATTTTACAAAAAGTAAAGCGAAAAACGTGTTGCCTGATTAGGCAGAGAACGGAAGGATGTTTTGGTAAATCGATTTAAAGCATGTATGGTATTGCGGTAGGAAATAGAGCTTTTCGATGTAGAGTTTTTGTTTATGAGCTTTTGTCAAAGCGTAGAAAAAACCGTTTACATATTTGATAACTGCATGTCTTAAGTGCTTTTTTGAAGTTATTGAAGTTTGGTAACAAAACTCAAAAAGTGTTTTTAGTTGCAAAAATGACAATAAAAAACATATAATGTTATTGATGTTTTACATTTTATTAATGTTAACTTTAAATACAAAACCATAATAATAGTATAAAAAGCGTGCCCATTAATTAATTTGGGTCTTTTATTTATATGAAAGCGTTGAGTAACTTTTATCTCTACCGCTTGCTGCTGAATCATTCTCTACTGCCATGCAATAAAATCGTCCCTTGATTTACAAAATCAATCGCCATGAAAAGATTCTGCCAGCTGCAGTTGCTATTTTGTATGTTGTTGTTCTTTTTCTATAACATGGCATTGTTAATTCAAGTTTTTAATTTTTTTTTAAATTTTTTTTTTAATCTTTTTTTTTTTTTTAATTTAATTAATATATTTTTTAAATTAAAATTGATATGATGGTGAATTGACAATGCTGCACTAACGGAAAACATAATAAAAGAAGAACAAGAGAATATAAAATAACATTTCTCGTTAGAGATTTGTGATAAAGATTAAGGCCAGGCTATGTGTTTGGCAGCACTGTCTCAAAAAAAAAAAAAAAAAAAGTCAGAAATCCATCTGACTTTTTTATTTATTTTTTATTTTTTGTTATTATTATTATTTTTTTTATATTACAACGGACTTCTCGTAAAGAAAACTCAAAATAAATTTCACATTTATATCATATTCAGGAGTGGAAGTGTGTAGGTATTTGTCCCCCAAAATTTTAAAATTACCCTTAAAATTTAAAATTTTACTCCTTAAATTTATGGGTTTTTATGAATTGTCCTCCCAAAAACTAAAATTTTACCCTTCAATTTTTATTTTTAAAATTTTGTCCCCCCACTCTTAATTATCTAGTTCTGCCCATCAATCAATTTTTATTACTATTCCAAAAAAAAAAAAAAAAAAAAGGGATAAAGCTTTGCCAAACATAGGATTTTTTGATTCTAGAAAATTTGTGAGATATGACTCCCATTGCCCGAACAAACAGATCTAAGAGGGCTACACACTCCCAAGTATGCATTCTCTGAAATGGAAATAAAAGTACCATTAGAATTTAGATAGATCAGTATTGGATTTTGGATCTAATGGTTACTTTTTCTGTTACGTCAAGGAGTATATAATTGAAAGTATAAGAGTGAAAGTCCGTATAGTATTTTTCATTCTTATTGTAAGACCCGAGAAAATAATTAAGTTTATTATTAATAATCTCATAGTAATTAGATTTAATTAATGAGATAAATAGCATATGAGACCAGTTAGAATAATTGATATAATAATAGTGACTTTATCATAATTGAGATATATATGGGATTGATTAATAATAATAATATTTATGTGATAATAATATGATAACAATGTCATTTAATGATGATATATTCGTGTAATGTAAGTTTTAAGTGATAACGAGATTAAATAATAATAATGTTAGTGTGACAATTGATTAATAAATAAAATAGCTTAATTGTAAGTGGTAGATAAAATAAATAAAAGTAGTGTGGGGAATAAAAGAGGACACTAAAGATAGAATTAATATGAGGTGAGGTAACATAGCAATTTATAAAAGATGGGGCTTTAAAATAAAAAGGAGATCTAACTAATGCCATATGTCGGGCTACCATTGGCTATGTGGGATATCCCTTATCCCCTTATCCCATTTCTTTCTCTCCTCTCCCAAAACTCACGTGCACTCTCCCCCTCCCTTCTTTCTTTTCTTTCTCTTCTCTCTTTCCCTTCTTCTCACGTACGCACACCACACCGACAAGGAGAGAGAGAGAGAACAAGCTAGAGAGAGAGAGCTGCAGATGGAGAGAGAGAGAGAGAGAATGAGACCGAATGAGAGAGAGGTGCTGCTGTTCGAAGAAAAAGAAAGAGGAAGAAAGAAGAAGAAGAAGAAGAAGGTGATAAAACACAAGGGGCTATGGGGTTAGTGAGGTAAATATTCAAGCTTTCTCTTATGATTTTCTTGTTACCCATGGGATTATAAGCTAGAAATTGTGTGGATTTGTGGGGCTTTGATTTGGGTCCGAAAGTTAGGGTTCTTGAAAGGGATTTTTGGGGATTTTGTTAAATGGTTGAATCTCTAAGTTTCTCTTTAAGGTTTTGTCCTACCCATTGCATTCCAAGCTTGAAATCATAATAATTTGGGGAATTTCTAATTAGGTCCAAAAATTGAAGAATTTTAATTAGAAGCCTAATTCCTAAAAATTAATGTGGGGCTTTTATGTGTTATAGATTGCTATGCATTATACAAGTTCCGGGTTATGAAATTAATGGGTTGAAACTCTAATTTTACTTATTGGTAAAGTATGAACATAAACTCTAATTTTATGTAGTTTGAATTAAATTGAGGCTTTTAGTATGTGAACACTAGGATGGCTACTTGGATGGGTTAATTGCATTTAAAGTGTTAATTAACCCTAGGCTTTTATGGGTTTAATAGAAATCGATGAATATGGGTTTAGGTTCTAATGTCATATTATAATCATGGTAATTATCGTAAGTGTTTATGAGTATTATAAATTGGGGTAAACGACAATGAGAATGGATATATACATGTTACGTATGATAAGGGAGTAAATGAGTATTTAATGTAATGAGTAGTAAATAGATAAGTAGATGGGTATAATGGTAAACATGTTGATAATCATAGAGTATGATTAGGTTATGTAATAAAATGATTTAAGATGAGATGATTGTATATTATTGGTTGCCCAACTATAACCTTAAGGCATTAGAGTATTATATGTATAAATTGGTTATGTTGTAAAAATGCATAACTAGACTTTGCATTCACTTAGTATTGCTATTAAATAATTAATGCGATTATCTATGTACAATAATTGTGACTTAAGCGCGTTATTGAAATTCGATCAACTTAATATGCATTTAAATTATATGTACCAAATATACTTTCTGATCATAAATTGATATAGTAATAAATTGCTATGTAAAGATAGAATTCATTAAGTGTGTATTTAGTAATCAAGTTAACACCTGGTGTAAGAACATAATAACCTTGGGTGTCTTAGTGTAAAGCAATTAATTAGAATAAGACCTTAGTTGTGTTGGCTTATTTGGAAGGTCTTTCGTGCTTAGTTAATGTCTAGGAGAGTAAGCGATATTACGTGAGTGCTTGTGGGTAGCTATGTGTGTAATAAGGTGTAGAGTTTGATAGTTTAATCAAGTCTAATGATGCGGTTAAATTGCAGGCATGTAATGTGATATTGGAGGCTTAGGACTAGATCTAGTCTTCCAATGTGTGGTATGGGTGTTCGGATCGATGGAGCACTTCGAAATGATTACTTGAGTCGTGAGTCATTTGCAGGCTACAAGGTAAGTATTTTACTTACTGGGCAAAAAGATACTATGGTTTAAAGTATAATAGATGTTTTGGATGAATGATTGATACAAGGTGTTTTGTGATTATATGATTATTTAATGATGTTCCATGAGATGTGTTGGATGAATGTTTGATGAAATGTTTTTATGAGCTTTAATGGCTTTACAAAATAATGTGATGATTATGTTGTTATGAGCATTTTGATGGTTCACGTAGTTTATGACATGATTCTATGATTTTATGATACGAGTTATGATAGCACATGAGTTCAAGGACTTATTGACATAAGCATGAACATGACATGGGCAATGTAATGGAAAACGGGGTTCAACTCCGGTGGTGATTAAGTATGGTCTCACTACCGTAGAGCTGACCCATGCATAACAAAAACGGAGTTCAACTCCAGTGGTGATTGAGTATGGTCTCACTACCGTGAAGTTGGCCCAATGCATAATGGAAATCGGGGTGACAACTTTGGTGGTGATTGAGTATGGTCTCACTACCATGAAGTTGGCCCAATGCATAATAAAAAACGGGATGACAACTACGGCGGTGATTGCGTGTGGTCTCACTACCGAGAGCTTGCCTCATGTATGACTCCGGTGGTGATTGAGTATGGTCTCACTACCGTTGAGCGGGCCTCATGTGTAACTCTGGTGGTGATTGAGTATTGTCTCACTACCGAGAGCTGGCCTCACAATGGAACTAGCACAAGATGATGAGCATGAGTATGAGCACGCATAGCATATGATTGTATGATGATGATAATTGGTTGTGTGATTTTTATGCTAGATGCATCAGTATGCATGTGACTGGTATGAGACGGACGCATATATATACTGTTATAGCTAGATGATGCATGATGACATATGTATACTGTTATTGCTAGATGATGCAAGATGATTTTTGATATGTATACCGTTATGGCTAGATGTTGCATGATGACTTTCAATACGATTTATTGTTAAGCTATATAATTTCTAAGTATGTTCTCAAATGATAACTCTTTTGGAAAGCCCAGTGAGTTCTATACTGCTGAGCGTCTCTAATTCATGGAGACGGCGGGTTCATGAAATCCGCCTGCATCATGGGTGGTGGTGATTCCCGTGGTGCAGACGATGTTGTGGATGCAGGTACAGAGACAATAGATGAGGATCATGTTGCCATGTATTTGGGCCATGATGTTTGAGGCCTAGATGCATCAGGGGTTGATTTTGTTGGACTAGTTATTAGTCCTCTTTGTTAGAGCATTTATGTATATGCTTAGATGTTGGTATTTTATCTGTGGCTCGTGTCGCATGTGACACTTTGTTTAGCCATTCTTTTGTATGTAAAGCTCTACTCATATAGATGTATTTGTTAACTCTAATGTGTTATGTAGGTCTAATG
This sequence comes from Corylus heterophylla, assembly GCA_016403345.1. NCBI lineage: Eukaryota > Viridiplantae > Streptophyta > Magnoliopsida > Fagales > Betulaceae > Corylus > Corylus heterophylla. The sequence goes on along the minus strand of JADOBO010000326.1, from coordinate 19,737 downwards.
TTATTTATATTCCGCTGCAAAGATTTGAACTCTGATGAATTATGGATGATGCATATAGCTCTGTATGGCATATTATATTGTCAATCAGGTTAATGCATGGGTTCGTGGCATACTGCGGTATCGCCATGTCACTATGACAATCTGCTTTGTTGTGGGTTATTGGTTTTTAAAAGAAAAATTTTTAATTATGCTTTTATCAAGCGGGTTGTCACACTTATTGGATGAAAATAGCACAATTCAAGGCAAAAGTCAGCAACAAAAGCATATCAAAATTCTTTAACAATCTAATAGAACACATACCACAAGCTAAAATAGCACACAATAGCAAAAGATAACCAGCGCAACTATTTTTCGTCCAATGTTCATATTCCAAGCTGAACTTAATTAGCACTAAACCTAAAAATAAAAGATTACAATGAGATTCCCCGAACCCTACTCCTATCAACTTTCTTATCAATGACTCGATAAGATTTTTGTTCTAAAATATCTAACGCAAATTAATTCTGATCATGGCAGTTTTCCTCTTAGACATTAACCAAATCTTCTGCTAGATCCCTTGTTGGCTTGTGTATGAAATTGAGCAACTTCTTCACCATCCAAGAGAGTGGGCGAATTATGTGAATCACGCTAACAATCACAACCACTCCCATCCAAATATATACTAATAGAATGGCCAACGAGCCAACTCTATAAAAAAGAAGATCAGGGGTGACCAAAAACACTGCCTTTAGATAAGGGCCAACTATAGCAGAAACATTATTGGGGGTGACGAAAATCACTGCAAACAGATAGGCAAGCGTCATGGATGCGATTGAGGTGGTCATGGCTAATGTCAAAACCCATATAAAGAACTTGCTCCTAAGAGCAAATCCACTAATAACCAAAAGTACGATGCATAGAGATGCACAGAAAGAGGCGGTATTGAAAGACATGAAGAGTATGTAACCATATGGAGAGGAATAAGCTAAAACTGATGTGCCGGCATCACATTTATTATCTTTCGTACAACTGACACCACCCTTTTCCGTATCTTCTTGCCAAACGCCTCCTGGTGGGTTGATCCCAGCTTGGAAAGCCATGCTTGCAATCACAGTGGCCACTAACATCAATGCACCACGTATTTCATCGATCCAATTTCCTTGGCGCTTCAAGTGTTTAACTAATGAAGAAAGAAGGAACCCCCACCATCTCCAACACCTCAATCGCGCTGGATCATTGGACTGCGTTAGTTGTGCTTCATCAACACCAATACCACTTGGTGTCGGTGGTAGGGAAGAATTTAGATCCATTGATCTTTTGACACCGGCTTGCTTTAGAACATTTTGGATTTCAAAACTTTTAAAATCTCTTGGACAGACCTCCAAGACATCTAAAGCTGTGTAACCAATCCTGCTCATAGCATTAGCCTCTCCTTTTATTTCCGGTACTGAAAGTAAATATTTTATGGCCTGCACAAAGACAACCCCAAATAAATCTTATTCAACCACATTGAATGATCTTTCTTGGGTTATTCACTACGTACCTTTTTGCATGATGTTTAGAAGAATCACATGAAATGGCGATCTTTCTTTATTTTGTGGCATGTATCAAAACATCTTGATTCTTCCATTATTTTTTAACTTATTCTACTAATATATATTTCTTCTTTCACTTTAAAAATGTACGTAGTCATACTTTATGATCAATACAAAACTTGCGAAAAATTTAAACCTAATCAAATAATTTCATAGACGTGGGTACGTAGTGTGCTATTTTATATATCACTAGAAAGAAAATTTCTCTTCTAAGAGAGTAGCATAGATATTGTTAACGCACCTTCATTTGCTTGAGCATCACAGCTAAATGCAATATGGAGTTGCCATCATGGTCTTTGGAATTAAGAAATAATTCATCACCATTAGCGGATTGTACTAACAACTTCAGAGCATCTAGATGATTATATCGAACACACAAGTTTAATACAGTGTCTCCATTGAGTTTCACCAGGATCGACTCTGGTCGAGCAATAATTAACTCTTTTATGACCTCTATCCGTCCTCTCATTGCGGCTAAGTGAAGAGGAGTTCTCTCATCTTGATCAAAAGCTAAGCAAGCATTTGTATTTGCCTGCAACAATGCTTTTACTATCTCTATGTGGCCCTCAGCAGAAGCCAAGTGAAGAGGGGTTCGTCCCAGTGAGTCCACCTCATCCCCAAGTTTGGGTTTCTTGCTGACAAGAGCTTTAGTAAATTCAAGGTGGCCAAGCAAAGCTGCTATGTGTAGGGGAGTTTCACTGAATGATGTGAGTGAAACTTTATTAAGGATGAGTGCATCCCTTTGGATCAATGCGTTGAACGTACTAACACACCCATTAAGCGATGCTTCATAGAGTGCAATTATATTCTCTTCTTCATCATGCCTTCTATCCATCATTGATTAGAGAGTTTAAGCCTTCCCAAGTGAATGTGACAATTGAAGAACCTCAGCAAGAAACTATATAAACTTAATAGAACTTGGTGCTTTCTATGTTAACTACTATTAAAGGATTCGCTTAAGAAACTCAAAGCAATGGTGGCCAGTAGGGCCTTGAAAAAAATTTAAGAAAAAAAAACTTCAACAAAAATTTTTAATACGATGGTCAAGTCAACCGGATGGTCGGTGCATGTGCATGCAGAGTCTTTGAATAGACCAACTGGATAAAAGAGAAGAAACTTCAACAATAAATTACGTACACCAAGACTTCAAACAATATATATATATATATGCAACTGTCATGCCCCCGCCGTCACGTTAACATCTTATTGTATATATATATATATATATATATATATATATATATACAATAAGATGTTAACGTGACGGCGGGGGCATGACAGTTGCTTAAGAAAACAACAGGAAAAAGGGCAGAAACTTCGCCTTAACGCGCCCCCCCCCAAAAAAAAAAATTAAGGCATTTAATTAATAATTGTATAGTAATTTTTTAGTTTTTAGTTTTTATTTTCTAAAAAAAAAGATTTTTAAGGCTTCAATACGGTAAAAAATTAATAAATAATCTGTAATTAAGGATACCAATTAATGAGACATTTGGAATATGCTATGATAATTATGGGTTGCATGAGTGATGGAATACTTGCGGAAAGGAAAGGGTTGGTGCTGGCCTCCTGCACGATTCGAGAAGCTGGCTGCTGGTGCATATTCAAAGCCAACTTTCCTTGGATTAATTTTGGAGAGGAAAACGAACCTGTTTGGAGTATTTCATGAAGGAGAGGTTGTGTATATATAATAATATAATATGGCTGAAACTTGGGAGATTAATTATTCGAATGAGGGGTGCTTTTGTTCTATGGTGGAAGCTGGTCTTGTTTAGCTTATTGACCATCTTCCAAACAGTAGTTTATACAAGTTATGGCTGAACCCACATGGTTTATACAAAATATGGCTGAACCCATCTTCCAAATTAAGAGTAGTTTATACAAATAATTTGCTTTTCTGGTTTTCAGAATTTGTTTTGCTTTGGTGTTGTTTGCTTAGAGTTTTGAGACATGGATGAGATTAGGTGGGAGGAAATTGGGGGAATATGATATCACTTTTTTTTTTTTTTTCACTTCGATCGTTATCTTGATTTCTGCCCTAGCTAGCTGGAAGAGTTTTTGTTATTTAAACTGAAATTAAATATTTTAGGCTTGTAGTTGGTGAATCTACTCTGTTTATATGGCTTATGTTATGCACTTTTGTCTGCAATAGACTTGAATTAATGTTGGTCCCTCTGCAATAGTATAGTTTGTCTGCAATAGGCTTTTTCCCATGTCCCCTATCTGTAAGAGTTTTCGTTTATTACAGTGATGTGAAGTCAGAAGGTTTTTTTTTTTTTTTTTCTATCTGAGGTGAGGGCTGTCCCTGAAAATGGGATGGAAGAACTTTAATTTTTAAAATTTTCTGAAACTTGGGAGATTATTCGAATGAGGGGTCCTCTCTTTACCCATTCATTAAAAAAAAGAAATAGAAAATTAATTTATAGTTTATAGAGCTGAGCTTTCAAGATCACAGACACATAAGTAATAGTGCAGAAGTCAAAATTTGGGAACATTCCTACAACCTACTGCCTTCACCTTAATAGCTTGGACCTTAAGATAGCCTATAACCTAACTTAATGGACAATTACATATAAAGCGGAATAAAAAGAAAAATGGAGACAAGAGATTTTATAGGGGGTTCGGTTTTAGACACCTATGTGTACCATTAGAGAAGAGCTCAAAGGACTGCATTCTTGCGTTTATTACTTAATATGATTGTGTACAAAAGACTCTATATTCAAAGTCTACAAATAATTTGAATTTATTTAAATATAATAAAATCCTTTCATTCAGGTAATTAAATTCTCATCAAATTCTTAAATTTAGGATAATCTAAATCCAAGGTCGACTCATTAGTATTAAGAATCATATCAATATTTGATCTATGTTGGCAAACAATCCTGTACTTAGTGAGTCGCATCAATCAATAATAAGGAAAATATGAAGAAAAAAAAATTGTTTGGGCAAAAGTATTTCCAATGCATATATAACATAACGTGTTAGAGCTTCTCCAAGAGAGTAGTCAAATGGCTCATAATAGTCAAATTTATTTCTAACAAAGTTAGTAAAATAACATTTTTTCTTCTAACATAAACAGTAAATATTAAATAGGCTCTTTATCATATTCACTATTCACATTATAAAGAGTTTTTTCATTAGAAAAAGATACACATATCCTCTCTTAAATTACCACTCCGTTATCAATGTACCTTCAAACTATCAATTGTGTCAATGTCTCCTAAAACTATCAATTTTTAGATCCCACATCTCATATAGAGGAAAATGAGAATAAAGAAAATAAAAGAGAAAAGAAAATCCAAATCATTTCAACTTTTATGGATATGTACAAGAACTACAATTTGAAATGAACCTTTTAGCCCTCTAATTAGACATTAGCCGGGTCGTCTTTAGATGGACCAATTGTTGACCTGCATTTGAAATTGCGTAAGTTGTTCATCACCCAAGAGAGTAGGCGAATTGTGTGAATCACACCAACAACAGCAAGCAGTCCAATCCAAATATTTTTTATCTGTATAGTATGGCCATCCCATAAACTATTTTAAAAAGATGATGTGGCGTCACCAAACGCACTACCCACAAATAGGTAAGTGCCATGAACGTGACTGCGGTGAACATGGCTAAAGTCAAAAACCATATAGCCACCTTCCTCGTAAGAGGAAATCCACTAATGACCAAAAGTACGATGGACAAAGATGCAAAGAAAGAGGTGGTGTTGAGAAATAAGAAGTTTAGGTAGTCTTTTGGATAGACATAAGCTAAAACGGTTGTGCCGGCTTGACAAAAATCTTGCGTACAATCGAAACTACCCTTTGTTTTACTTTCTTGCCAAACGCCGCCTGGTGGGCTGATTCCAGCTTGGAAAGCCATGCTTGCAATCACAGTAGCCACTACCATCAATGTGCCACGTGTCTCGTCCATCCAATTATCCTGGTATTTCAATTGGTTAACTAATGATGACGAAAGAAAGTAGGCCCACCACCTCTTAAACCTTGATCGATCTGGTGGTTCGGACGGCGTCGGTTGTGCTGCATTAAAGACCAATAGCACTTGATGTCTCTAGCCGGGAAGAATTTGGATCTAGAGATCTTTTAACACCGGCTTTCTTTAGAATGCCTTGGATTGCATACTTGTTCTTGGCATTAACCTCCGTTTTTATTTTCAGTACTGAATGTAAATATTTTATGATCTGCACAAAGACAACAATCTATTGTTTCATCCGATCATAGCTAAAAATAAAATCTAAATGCCGTTGATAAAGCAAACACAAATAAATTTAATTCAAACACATCTGTCTTGGGTTCATTTTCTATTTTTTTGCATGATCATCATAAAAACAGTATCAAAAGAAGGGATATTTTCCTATTTTTGTTGGGTTTGAATAAAAACATCGCGATTCTTCTATTAATTTCTTCTTTCTTGTACGAATATATATTCTTTTAATTTTAAAATCTATCCCTCCTTTTTGACCAAAGACAAACTTATGAAAAATGAAAGGATAAAAAGATGTTTAAAAGTCGTGGTCAAGAAGTACGTAGAATCATTTTAAAGATATGGATAATATATGCTACTTTATATCTATACATATACTAGAAAGAGATTTCTCTTCTAAAAGGGTATTCATATAAATTGTTAACGCACCTTTGTTTGCTTGAGCATCACAGCTTAAAGCTTTTGAGATTGAATGATTTGTATTACTATCAAATGTGTATATTTATACACGTACAGCGAATCAAACAATATCTAGCTATATATACATTTGAATTTAAACTATAACAATAATATTTGAATAATTATCTTCTGCACTATATCAGCAACTGCACTATATCAAGTAACAGAACAAATCTCTGACAGCTTGGTTGTTGAGATAGTGTTGGAGTCCAGTGATGGGGTAGAAGATATATTGTTAACAACCCCCCGCAAGCCAATGGGGGCAGAGCATACCATAAGCTTGTCGCGTAGAATGCCAAAGTGGACAGAACTGAGACCCTTAGTAAATATATCAGCAATTTGATTGTGAGTGCTAATAAATTTAATCGAAATATCACGATTAATCACTTTATCTCGAATGAAGTGATAATCGATCTTGATATGTTTTGTTCTAGCATTATACACCGGATTAGAAGCCAAAGCAAGAGCACCAATATTATCACACCATAGGATGGGTGCAGAAAATAATGGAATGCAAATTTCTTGAATAACATGCATAACCAAAACAAGTCAGCAGTAGCAATCGACATAGCATGATATTCGGCTTCCGTACTCGATCTAGCAACGACAGGTTGCTTCTTTGCCATCCACGAAACAAGACAAGAGCCCAAGAAAACACCAATACCTATAGTAGATCGTCGATCATCAGGATCCCCGGCCCAATCGGAGTCACAAAATGCTTGAAGAGAAAGATGACCCTTTGTATACCATAAACCGTGATCAATAGTCCCTTTAAGGTAGCGAAGCACACGTTTTGCAACAGTCCAATGAAGGGATGAGGGGTTGTGCATATGTTGGCATAATTGATTAACAGCAAATGCAATATCCGGTCTTGTCATTGTACAATATTGCAAGGCACCCACGGTTCGTCTGAATTCAGTGATGTCTATGGAAGAAAGCGGGTCACTAGCAGTTTTGGACAATCTTGAACCAACAAGGCATGGGGAAGAGTATGGTTTGGCACCCAACATCTTCGTCCTAGACAAGAGATCAGTGATGTATTTAGCTTGGCGAAGATGCAATCCTGAAGAGGAGCGATGAGCCTGAACACCTAGAAAATAACCTAAGGGACCAAGATCCTTCAACTTGAATACTTGCTGTAATTTAGTAATAACACCAAAAATATGACATGGATGAGTACCCGTAACAAGTATATCATCAACATAAATCAAGATAAAAATGTGAATGTCATTATGATGGAACATAAATAAGGATGAGTCCACTGAAGATTGGACAAACCCAATATCCATAAGAACCTCAGATAACTGTGTGAACTGTGCACGGGGTGCTTGTTTGAGGCCATACAAAGACTTGTGTAACCGGCACACGTGGTTGGGAAATTGAGAATCCACAAATCCCCAAGGTTGCTCCATATATACTTCCTCCAATAAATTGCCATGAAGAAATGCATTGGATACATCCAATTGACGGATATCCCAATCAAACTGCACTGCCAAGGCCAAAAGAACCCGAATTGTTGAACATCTAACAACTGGGCTAAACTATGCCAGACTCTTGATCAAACCCCTTAGCCACCAACCGGGCTTTAAATCTATCAATAGTACCATCTTGCTTTTGTTTTACCTTGTACACCCACTTATTACGTATAATATTGTGATTAGGAGGAGGAGAGCAAAGAGACCATGTACCGTTTGCAATAAGTGCATCAAATTCCTCACCCAATGCCGCACGCCAATCGGGAGATCATGCAGCTTGAGAATAGCATGTGGGTTTAGGAGGAATCATAATACTGGTGAGGGCATGAACAGGATGTTGGGAAGAGTAAAACATTTGAAAGCCTAGGTAAGATCGTGGTCTTAGATGACCAGTACATGAACAGGTGACCATAGAGTGTGTAGGAGGAATATCACTGATAGAGGTAGAAGCTGGAATGGCAGGAGCTGTTTCGGGTATTAAGACGTGTGAAGGGGCAATGGAAGCAGAGGATGGGGAAGAGACTATGGATGACGCATTTGGTGGCATGTGAGGGATTTGAGTAGAGGAAAAATCTGATATAGACATAAGAGAATCAAAAGAAAGCACAGGAAGTGTAGGAGAAACAGGAGATGCAATAGACACGGGTGGAGTAGACTCAATGAGAGAAGAGGAGAAGATTGGGGACTGAAGCATAACAAATTTTAGAGATGATCCAGTCGAAGATGGAACAGAGGATATGAGAGCACCTTCTTTAGCAGGGAAAACATTTTCAGAGAAGACTACATTTCTAGACATATACACACGACGAGAAACAGGATCTAAACAACGGTACCCTTGCTGAGCTGAACTATACCCCAAAAAAATACAACGCTTACTTCTAAACATCAACTTGTGACTCGTATATGGTCGTAAGGGGGAAACACGCACAGCCAAAGGACTGAAATGTTGTGTAATCAGGATTTTTGTTAAACAATTTATAGTACGGTGAAATATTGTCCAGAACATGGGTGGGAAGTCGATTTATAATGAACACCGACGTAAGAAATGCGTCTACCCAAAATAGAGGAGCCATGTTGGACTGAGCAAGAAGAGATAGACCCATCTTGACGATGTGTCTATGTTTTCTTTCAACCAAGCCATTTTGTTGTGGCGTATGAGGGCATGAAAGCCTATGACGAATGCCATGTGTATCAAGAAATTGTTTGAAAGTGTTGGAAACAAACTCACCACCACTATCAAATTGCTTAATTAAACAAGAAAACTGATTTTCCACAAGAGACTTGAATTTCACAAAAACAGGAAAGACATCTGATTTATTATAGATGGAATACAACCAGGTAAATCTGGAGAAGTCATCAACAAATAAAACATAATATAAACACCCTCCCACCGACTTGGTAGAACAAGACCAGACATCGGAATGAATAAGTTCCAAGGGATGAGAGGAAACACAGCTAGAAGGTTGGAAAGGGAGCTGTTTGCTTTTGCCAAGTTGACAAGGTTCACAGACCACTTCCAGTTGCTTCATACCGTAGACAGGAAGAGAAAATGGATGCAGGAGGTGTGAGACAACTGGAGAGGATGCATGGCCCAATATGGAATGCCACATAGCTGTAGAAGCTTTGACACCTAAGAGGGTAGTCAAGGCATGCCGTTTATTAGCTGAAAAAGAACGGAGATGAAGAGGATAGAGACCCCCTTCACGTTTTCCTTCCAAGAGAGTCATCCCCGTTTGAGAATCCTTAACAAAATAGTGAGAATCCATGAGAATAAAATAACACGCATTATCACGACAAAACTTGTTAATAGATAACAGATTAACAAGAGCTTGAGGACAATGTAATATTTTATAAAGGTGTAAAGTAGAATGTGGAGTGTGAAAAGTAAGAGAACTAGTATTTTGAATCTCCAAACCTGAGCCATTTCCTACTGCAACATTATCAGTACTTGTATATGGCTGCTACAATGAGAGATTTTCCAAACTTGATGTTATGTGTTGGTTAGCACCACTATCAGCATACCAAGGATCTGCTTCAGAATTGGGATTGGTATGGGCAACCATGGCAGCTAATTGAGCAGGAGGATGACGTCCTTGATAAGCATGATCCATATGATGAAAGCAATCTAGGGCCCTATGGCTTGGTTTACCACAAATTTGGCAGGGGGACTTTGGTGGATGTGAGACAAGTGGAGCTGAGGTGGATTTTGGTGGAGAGTGAGGGACAGCAGGGCGTAGAGAGGAGTAGGAGCGAGGTTGGGACTTTCCAGAGAACTTTGGTTTACGATTGAAGTGTTGTGAATGTGATTTAGAGGAAAACATAGCAAATTGGTTGCTATGAGTCAAGAGGGACTGATTCTGGTATTCCATGAGCAGCTCAAAGGATAAGAGCTCAGCTTGGAAATCTTCAAGGCATAAAGATTTATGGCGGCTTGCAAAAGACAAGGAAGTAACAAAGGGGTTGAAGACTGGAGTAAGTCCACTAACCATAAATGCAATAAGTTCATCATCGTCAATGACTTTACTAACCGCACCAAGTTCTGCAGCAAGATGCTTGGCATGTTCAACATATTCTATACAACTTTGCGAACCTTGGTGAAGACTCTGAAGTTGATGGCGGAGATGCTGAATACGAGATGTCGAATTAGAAGCATAACGGTTAGCGAGAGACAACCAGGATTCACGAGCAGTATGGATACCAAAAATAGAAGGAAAGACCTTGTCGGACAGAGTGGTAGTGAGCCAACTCAATACGAACTGATCCTTCTTAGTCCATAACTGAAACTCGAGAGTGATAGTAGTAGGGACCTTTCCTTAAGCATCCAGAAGGAACTTTGGTGGGCACGACTTAGAACCATCCACGAAGCCCATCAAATCATTAGTTTTCAAAATAGGTAAAAACTTATTCAGCCACACTAAGTTGTTTGGACCATCCAACTTGGTAGTAACAAGCTGACCAAGATTAGGAGGAATAAAGGCAGAAGCCATAGAGATAAAAATAAGAAAGGTGCGGAAAAAAATTATTTAGTTGTGTGAGCTAGTAGCTCTGATACCATGAAAGCTTTTGAGATTGAATGATTTGTATTACTATCAAATGTGTATATTTATACACGTACAGTGAATCAAATAATATCTAGCTACATATACATTTGAATTTAAACTATAACAATAATATTTGAATAATTATCTTTTGCACTATATCAGCAACTACTCTATATCAGCAACTGCAGTATATTAAGTAACAGAACAAATCTTTGACAACTTGGTTGTTGAGATAGTGTTGGAGTTTGATGATGGGGTAGAAGATATATTGTTAACACAGCTAAATGCAATTTGGAGTTGCCATTGTGGTCTTTGGAGTTGAGGAATAATTCATCACCACTAGCTGATTCCACTAACAATTTTAGAGCATCCAACTGATTATATCGAACACACAAGTGTAAAACACTCTCTCCATTGAGATTCACCTGGATAGACTCTGGTCGAGCCGAAATTAACTCTTTTACGATCTCTATTCGTCCTCTTATTGCGGCTAAGTGGAGAGGAATTCTCTCGTCCCGATTAGAAGCTAAGCAAACATCTGTATTTTCTTGCAGTAATGCTTGTACTATTTTAATGTGGCCCTCAGCAGAAGCCAAGTGAAGAGGAGTTCGCCCCAACACGTCCACATCTTCTGCAAATGTAGGTTTCTTGCTAAGAAGAAGTCTACAAAATTCAAGATGGCCATGCAAAGCTGCTATGTGTAAGGGAGTATCCTTGAGGGACGTTAGTGAAACTTTACGAAGAATGAATGCATCCCTTAGGATCTATGTGGTCAAGATGCTTACACACCCCTTCTGTGAGGCTTCATAGAGTTCTTCAACCATTTTGTCTTCTTCAACATGCCTTATATTCATCATAGAGTGTTTAAGCCTTCCTTCATGAAAGTAAGAATTGAATAACCTCAACAAGAAATTATGAACTTATTAGAGTTTTGTGCTTTGCATGCACTGTTAAAGCATGTAATGCTCTCAGGGGATCGAACGCAGGTCGAGTGCGATCGATCGCAGGATCGATCGCAGTACCAGAAGCTCCAGTTGAGAATCAGGGTAATCTGCGATCGGTCGCAGTACCAAAAGCTCTAGTTGAGAATCAGGGTAATCTGCGATCGATCGCAGGCCTGATGCGATCGATCGCAGATAGGCGTTCAAAGCAATCTCACAGCTGTAGGAAAGCTGAAACTCAATATGGAAAGATTCTCTATATTCCTCAACCTCCTATGACAGCATGTAAAGTAGGATTGGGAGTATCAACTAGCTGTAATCAAATCGTTTGTAAAAAAGGATTTGGAGACCAAGCTAGCCAATGAGAAGATCTCCTTTTCCTTGTAGTAAATTGATTTATTGTAGACTCTGATTTTAGGGTTAGCTGTGTCTTATGTCAAGTTGTATATATATTACACCAATGTAATTGTAAAAGTTATCAACTTTGAATATACCTTTTACAAAGTTTTTCATGGTATCAGAGCCACACTAGGTTGATGCCAATTCCAAAATGTTTCTTTTCTGTTTCCAATGGCCTCAAACACTGAATCCTCATTCACACCACCAAATACCACACTAAACTCCCTTATCAAGCTTGAAGCTGGGAATTATACCAGCTGGGTAACACAGATACACCCTATTCTGCGCACCTATGATCTTATGGGCATAATCGATGGCTCAAAAAAATGTCCTCCAAAGATGACTACAGATGATCAAGGAAAAGAGATACTCAATCCAGAATACCTTACCTGGAACAAAGAAGGATCAATACCTGCTTTGTGTCATAACAGCCTCTGTTTCAGAAAAGGTACTAGCCACGGTCTATGGTCTCAACACATCAAACCAGGCGTGGACAGCCTTTACCACTAAGTTTGCCTCAAAATCCAAATCCAGAATTTCAAATCTCAAAAAGCAACTCCAAAGTCTATCACAAGGACCCAAGTCATGTTCAGATTATATGCAATCTGCAAAACTCATTGCAGATCAACTTGGAGTTGTAAGTAACCCTATCTCTGATGAAGAGTTAATCTCTTCTATCCTTAATGGATTGAATTCCAACTTTACTCACTTTATCACAACCTACACGTTCCACATTAGAGCTAATGAGTTTAGCTATGAAGATTTTCAAGATGAACTAATTAGTTATGAGATGTTGCTGAACCAACACCAAAACCACACTCCAGATTAGTCCACCTTTGCACTCACAGCAAACAGACCCTTCCAACACTTCAGAGGAAGTCCTCCTATGCATTCCAGATTTCCACAAAAAATTTTCTCCAAGGAATACTCATGGGTTCTCCACACCAAGATCATCTTTTCAACAATACAACCGTGGGCCTTCACAGTATAATAGAGGACCTCCTCAAGGTCATTCCCCCTTCACCAACCGTGGTTCCACTACACACAATCAAGGGAACTCCTTCAACAGACAACAACCCCAACCCCAAAATCCTCTGTAGCAAGGTAGCAACTTTTCTCATGGCTCAAGAGGCCCATGCCATATTTGTGGTAGGTTAAACCATCTAGCCATTGAATGTTACCATAGGATAGACTATTCCTTTCAAGGTAGAAATCCACCAACACAACTGGCAGCAATGGTTGCCCACACCAATTCTACCTATGAAGGGCAACAATGGCTGGTGGATAGTGGAGCCAATGCCCACATTACTAATCAGCTAGAGAACCTACAGATTCAGCAGCCCTTCCAACAAATAGAGGAGGTGGCAGTAGGTAATGGGATTGGTCTACAAATAGAGAACACTGGTTTAACTCTCTTACATTCTCCTACTTCTTCATTTCAACTCAAAAATATACTGCATTGTCCCCAAGCTTCTACTAATCTGATTTCTATACAAAAGTTTTGCCATGACAATTCTTGCTATTTTATCATAACCTCTTCTCATTATTATATCAAGGACCTGCTGACCCATGCAACACTCTTGGAGGGGAGGAGTGAAAATGGCCTATATCCACTTCGGCTAGGAAGGAATCTTCTCAAAGGCACCAAGACTTTTACAGCTTTGATAGGAATAAGAACCACCACTCTAGTGTGGCATTTTATGTTAGGTCATCCATCACTTGATGTAGTGAACCGTGTTGTTAAGGGTAAATCCTTTCCTGTTTCCAAGTTTGATTTCAATAAAACTTTTGCTTGTGCTTCTTGTCAATTAGGCAAAAGCAAAAAGCAGCCATTTTCTACTTCTACTCATGTATCTATTCAACCTCTAGAGCTCATTCATACTGACATTTGGACCTCTCCAGTGCAGTCCATTAGCGGCTATAAATATCATGTTATTTTTGTTGATGATTACTCACGTTTCACCTGGATTTACCCCTTACATAACAAATTTGAAGTGTTTGAGAATTTTGTTAAGTTTAAGCTTCTCGCAGAAAATCAATTCTCCTCTAAAATTAAACAAATTCAATTCGATGGAGGAGGAGAATACACCTCAACTCAGTTTCACACCTTTCTCATCCATCATGGCATAGTTCATAGAAAATCTTGCCCGTATACATCTCAACAAAATGGACTTACAGAACACAAACTGAGACACATACTTGAAACCAGACTCACACTTCTAGCTCACTCTCACCTGTCCAATAAATACTGGGTTGATGCTTTTCTCACTGCTGTCTATATCATTAATAGGTTACCCACTCCTACTTTAGATCACAAGTCACCCTATTCCAAGCTTTATCATAGAGAACCTGATTATGAAAGATTTAAGGTTTTTGGTTGTCTCTGCTATCCACTTCTTCGACCCTATGGTTTGCACAAGTTAGAGTATAGGTCCAAACCGTGCATTTTCCTAGGATATAACTATGCTGGCTATAAGTGTTTGGATCATGTTACTAACAAAGCTTATTTGTCTAGACATGTCATATTTGATGAAGATTCTTTCCCTGCCAAGGATCAAGCTACTACACACCTTCCATCCAAGATAAATGCTCACGGTGAAGCTCCTTTCTCTCTCTCTATTCCTTTTTCATTACCTAGTGCATTACCTGTTTGTACTAATCCTAATGCAGCTACCTTCCTTTCTGAGCCTGTTTCACCCCCAAGTTCATCACCTAGTTTAGCCCCCACTTCTAGTTCCACACCCCATTCAGCTAACAATCCCATTGCCCCACCTAGAGGATCACCACATGTCCTCCCTACAGCATCACCTCCATTACTACCCACCCACTCCATGATAACTAGGTCTAGAATAGGCTCCCTACAACCCAAAGCTTTCCCAGACTTTCAGCTCTACCATACTAGTGTCTCTGAATATGAACCAGGCACCTATAAGCAAGCTGCCACTGATTCTAGATGGATGGAAGCAATGCAGCAAGAGTATGATGCCTTGATCAAGAATGAAACATGGACTCTCTGTCCAAGACCTCTCCACCACAATGTAATTCGAAACAAATGGGTGTTCAAGATTAAGAGAAAGGCTGATGGCACAGTGGAAAGGTTCAAAGCTAGGCTCGTAGCTAAGGGCTTTGATCAGCAAAGTGGCATAGACTATATAGAGACTTTTAGTCCAGTGATCAAACCTTCAACCATTCGAGTTGTCCTTACCCTTGTTGTACATTTTGACTGGGTCATTCGGCAACTGGATGTCTCAAATGCCTTCTTGCAGGGTCATCTAAGTGAAGATGTTTTTATGGAACAACCCCCAGGGTTTATAGACAAGTCACATCCTGATCAGGTATGCAAACTACACAAGGCTATCTATGGCCTCAAGCAAGCACCCAGAGCTTGGTATACTCGGCTCTCTACCTTTTTGCTTGAGCTAGGCTTTCACGACTCTTTGGTTGATACATCTTTATTTCTCTATCTTCATGGTCAGATTCAGATTTACATGTTGGTTTATGTGGATGATATTATCATCACAGGCACTTATCCTCATATGATCACTGATATTATTGTTAAACTACAATCTGAATTTCCACTAAAAGACCTTGGTCCTTTGAGCTACTTCCTTGGTATACAGGTTACCAGAGATGCATCTGGTCTACACATCTGTCAAACCAAGTACATCACAGAGTTATTGCACAAGACACAAATGAGTGGAGCCAAACCCTCAAAATCTCCCTGCACCTTTGGATCCAAACTCTCCAGATTAGATGGTGAAACATTGTTTGATCCTACACCTTATAGACAAGTCATTGGGACACTACAGTACTGCACACTTACTAGACCAAAACTAGTCTATTCAGTCAACCAATTGTCTCAACATATGCATGCACCATCAACCACTCACTGGATTGCTGCCAAACGAGTACTGCGATATCTCCAAGGCACACCTGATCATGGACTTTACTACACCAAGGGAAATCTCCAACTCAATGCTTTTTGTGACTCTAATTGGGCAGGATGTCCGGATGATCGCCGATCTACCACAGGGTTTGCTGTATTCTTGGGAGAATGTCTAATAGCTTGGAGTGCCAAGAAGCAAGCAGTAGTCTCAAGGTCAAGCACTGAAGCTGAATACCGCTCACTTTCCATCACCACTGCAGAATTGTTTTGGATACGAATGTTGTTCAAAGAACTCAGAATTTGTCTTACAGGACCTCCAGTCTTATGGTGTAATAATATTGGAGCATTAGCCTTGGCATCCAATCCTGTGTTCCATGCTCGAACTAAACACATTAAGGTAGATTATCACTTTGTTAGAGAGAAGGTCCTCAATGGTGATATCTTGATTAAGTTCAACTCCACACATGATGAAATTGCTGATATTTTTACTAAAGGATTGCCCTCAGCACGTTTCCTCATTATTAAGAACAAGTTGTTGGTGGTTTCTCCCCCCATCAACTTGCGGGGGGGTGTTAAAGCATGTAATGCTCTCAGGGGATTGAGCGCAGGTCAAGTGCGATCGATCGCAGGATCGATCGCAATACCAGAAGCTTCAGTTGAGAATCAGGGTAATCTGTGATCAATCGCAGGATCGGTCGCAGTACCAAAAGCTCCAGTTGAGAATCAGGGTAATCTGTGATCGATCGCAGGCCTGATGCAATCGATCGCAGATAGGCGTTCAAAGCAATCTCACAGCTATAGGAAAGCTGAAACTCAATATGGAAAGATTCTCTATAATCCTCAACCTCCTATGACAGCATGTAAAGTAGGATTGGGAGTATCAACTGGCTGTAATCAAATGATTTGTAAAAGGAAAGAAGCTCAAGAATTGAAAGACTTGGAGACCAAGCTAGCCAATGAGAAGATCTCCTTTTCCTTGTAGTAAATTGATTTATTGCATATTCTGATTTTAGGGTTAGCTGTGTCTTATGTCAAGTTGTATATATATTACACCAATGTAACTGTAAAAGTTATCAACTTTGAATATACATTTTACAAAGTTTTTCATGCACTACATATAAAAGGATTACCTTTGGAAATGTGACATTTGAAAGTCAAAGTAATCGTGGCCAAGTCAGCCTGATGGTCGGTGTTTTGCATGTTACCTTTAGAAAGTCAAAGCAATGGTGGCCCCCGTAGGAACTTGGAAAAAAACAATAATAATAATAATAAAAAAGAAATTGGTAAAAGAGAAGAAGCTTCAATTAAAATTATAACAACTTACAAAAAAAAAAAAAAATTATAATACGATGGCCAAGTCAAAACAACAGGAAAAAGGGAGGAAACTTCGCCCACAGCCCCCAATAAATTTAGGCCTTCAATTAATATATATATATATATATATATATATATATGTGTGTGTGTGTGTGTGACATATATATAGAATGAACTATCCATGCATGTTAATAATTAGAGCCCCTTTTTCAATAAAATAAAATAATTAAAGCCCCAACGTCATAAATTTTCTCAATGTATATAAATCTTTTACTTAATTTTCCATTTCCACTTTCATGAAAGTTAGTGTGCATAACTTTCTCTAATCTAGCAACATCAATTCAATTAAACTGTCAACATGGAAAATCTTTGTCTCCAACATTGTGCTCCATCGTCAATCTGAATCGTGAGATGAATATGGAAAGACTTCGTCAAAATGCATAAATTATATAAAAAGACTTGGTCATTTTCCAAATGCATGTATCTCTTATATAATTAAGCTTATTCTACTTGTGCATGTATTATCTATCCACATGATTTATTATTGGCAATACATGTTATAGTTGCTTCAAAAAAAAAAAAAAAACGTTTTTCAAAATTAAAATTGGTAAAGTCCTACCTAAGATCAACAATGTTACAAGAAAAATTAAATGGATTAACTATATTATCAATTAAAAATGAAATATTAAAAAAACTTGAATATAAAAACTTAAATATCAACCGTACATATCATATGATCCATCTTTTCCAGAAATACTTTTGAAGGACTTGGCCATCAACACCGTCGTTTATGAAAAATAATTACTTTTGTTTTTCTTTCTATCTAAAGAAATAATTACTTGCTAATTGAAGTTCATACCGCTGTTGTAAATTATATAATTAAGCTTATTCTACCTTTGCTAAATAATAAAAAATAAAAAATTCCTTATTCTCATGTGGATTTTTTAAATATTATATTGTTGAAAATGGAAGTCCCAACCTTCTTCCCTAACTCAATCTAACTGTTCCGATCAAGGTCAAATGTTCATGCTCATCATATTATAGGGATGTGCATTGTTTGTTTTGTAAGGCATGTGTTGAAGGGAGAGAGAGCACTTATTCTTCAGTTGTGGACCTTATCTTGACTGTTTGAGAAGTGGCTAGGATCACCGAGCTTTGGGCCTTCGACCAAGGGTTTATAAGCTGGCTTGGTCCCAGACTGGGAACCAGTGGGTCACTTCTTCCTTTCGGGTTAAGGTCGAAAGACCAGTAGGTCGCTTCTTCCTTAGGCTCTCTACTTTTGTTGTTGAGGGTGTAAACCCTCCTAGGAGATAACCTTCACAAATGTGGTAGAGTGAGTCACATTCAACCTTATTGTTATATGCTTAGGCCCAGGGAGCTTAATAGAGAGACTACCCCACCTAAGGCTGAATTTGAGAATCTTATCTACATTATTAAAGATGTTGTTTCAAGTTAGACAAGTTGGAAGGTAGTAGGTATTGTGACAAATTAAATAATTTTAGGATCTCCAAAGAAGTAAAAAGAGGAGAATAAAAATAACTCAATTACACATTTATAAGCAAATATGACTAGGAAAAAATTCACTATCAAAAGATAAAGTATTAAGAGTATTATAGAAAAAACTACTCAAAATCCGGAAGCCCAATACACTCAAATCTATTCTTACAAAAAAGAAAAGACTTCTTAATTCTCTAAGTCGTCGTGCAACAACACTATTGTGAGAAAACCTCTTTTCTTTGAAGTGAAATATGCTTGCGTTCGACCACCTATTGACCGAGCGTTGACTGGAGGCATCTAGAATTGATATTTTCAACACAAATTTCTAATTCCATAACCAACTTAGACCCTCATAATCAACTTACAAACTCATTAGTTATGATATTGAATTTGTCAACACAAAAACCTAACACTCTACATATTGAGAGAGAGAGAGAGATCGAGAGAGAGAGAGTGCTAATTTTTCATTTTTCTTTGGGTTAAATACCAAATACCCCCCTGGAGTTTGGTAACTTTATTTTTACCCACCTTGGGTTTCATTTTTATCACAGGACCCCCCTGGGTTTTGATAAAAGACCAAGTTAGTCCATCCGTTAGATGACCGTTAGTTGACCGTTTAGGACTGACACGTGGACCAATCAGATGTTGACACGTGGCACCAATTTAATTTTTTTTAATTAAAAAAAATGTTTTTTTTTTTTTTTTTTTTAAAAAAAAAAAGAAAAGAAAAGAAAAGAAAAACAATTGGGGGTGGCCGAGCCACCCCCTTTTGCCATGGGGGTGGCTTGGCCACCCCCATCTGGCCGGATGGGGTTGGCCGAGCCACCTGGCACAAGGGGTGGCTTGGCCACCCACTTGCTCCAAGGGTGGTCGGCCACCCTTTACTCCACCGGGGAGGCCGAGCCACCCCATGGAGCCCCGGGTGGCCGAACCACCCAAGAA
>JADOBO010000325.1:0-26923 GCA_016403345.1 Corylus heterophylla | reverse complement strand
ATGAAGAAATTTGTGAGCCTAACTCATCTCATAAAACCGGTTCAATAGGAGATGATTGCTCATTCTTTATAAACAAGCCCAAAATCTTATCCACTAACAATGTGAAACTATTTCTCAACATCAACTACATCAAAAAATTTGTCGTTGGATGTCAATTTAGTGTCATTGAGTTAAAACTTGGACCAGAAAGTGATATTGAAAGTGCCACATAATGCTAAATAAATGCTTATTTTATCAAGTGGCAGTTTATACGCCTTTTATAGGCATAAGAGTAAGTTGGCTAAGAAAAACAAAAAAAAAAAACAAAAACACAAAACAAAAGGTTAGTCTCGGGGGAAAAGAGAAAAACCAAAGATTTGGAGAAAAAAGAAACAAAAGTCGTATGAATGAATTTCCAGTTTGTATAGGGAAAAAAATATATGAAATATAGGATCATTGCTAGGACAATCCATGATATTGTACTGATGTTGGGCATCTTTTCCAATATGATCCATCAGGATACTAATATTACTGAAAACAATCGAATAATTACATGAAAGAAATATAATTTGATGATCATCTTAGAATGACATAAGAATTAAATTTTAAAAAATAATAACCACTAATTATGCAAGAAAGATACAACATATGAAAGACAGAGCTGAAACCATGGTAGCTACATAGCGCTTAAAATAATTATACTATTTAGTTGCTATATGGACCATAGAGAGTCTTCTTAATTAACATTTCAAAACTCTTGTACGATGAACCTCCAATATTAGTAGTTTCCACTGCTTCCTTTTTTCCATTCTAGTGCCTTTTGCTTCATTGCCTTCCCCTTATCTCCTTCCATTACTTCTTTAATAAGTGCTTCAATATTCTCATCACATTTTACATTATGGTTGACCTCCATGCCAATTCCCCAGGTGGTACAAGCATACCGATAATTTGTTTGTTGCTCAGCAAAAAATGACCAGCAAATAACAGGTACGCCAAAACATATGCTCTCCAATGTAGAATTACATCCACAATGTGCTATGAAAACCCCTATTGATGGGTGTGCTAGCACTTGTTCTTGTGGGCACCAACTCACTAGCAATCCCCTATCCTTTGTCTCTTCTAAAAAATCGTTAGGCAAATTTGCTGAATCTTCCAATACCACGTCCGGCCTAACTATCCACAATAAAGGGTGCTTACAATTTGCAAGCCCCATGCGAACTCCTTCAAATGTTGTTCAATCACTAACCTTTTTGATTGGATCCAAACATAATTTTCGTGGCTAGAGTCCTAGTTTTTGTTGTTCTTAAGTCCGAATTAATTGTGGACTGAATTTTCCTTGTGACGGGTCGTGATTGGGAGATGACATCCAACTACATCGGAAAATTGGTTATTGGATGTCAATTTGGTATCATTACTCAAAACTTGGACCAAAATGTGACATTGAAAGTCTCATATATTGCTTAATTTATCGGTGTCAATGTATACGTGCCTTTTATAGGCATAACTAAGTGTCGGAGACAGAATTTTGGCTTAGGGAGGCAAGATTAAAATAAATAATTTTCGAAAAAAATATTGATTAAAAATATTAAAAATATAATTAACAAAATTCGTAAATAATTTAACTATTGTAAAAAAATGTAAATTAGTTCTCAAATAATGTATTTTTCAAAAAATTATTTATGTATATTATCATAATTAGGGGTGAAAATGCGGTTACGGTTAGTGGTTACTGGCTAGAACCGCTAACCGTAACCACCGACTAACCGCCTCTGCTAACGGTTACCAGTTATTTAAACAGCTAGCGGTTAACCGTTTTTTAATAAATTTTTTTTTTTTTAGAAATTTGATCTTGGCTCGGCTCACCAGGTAGAATTCCTTGTGCATGCTCGAACTCACACGCCAAACAAGCCGAGTACTCAAGCTAGATCCAATCACATACCTTTTTGATTGGATCCAAACATAATTTTCGTGGCTAAAGTCGTAGTTTTTGTTGTTCTTAAGTCACAATTAATTGTGGACTGAATTTTCCTTGTGACAGGTCGTGACTGGGAGATGACATCCAACCCATCGGAAAATTGGTTGTTGGATGTCAATTTGGTGTCATTACTCAAAACTTGGACCAGAAAGTGACATTGAAAGTGTCATATATTGCTTAATTTATCGGTGTCAATGTATACGTGCCTTTTATAGGCATAACTAAGTGTCAGAGACAGAATTTTGGCTTAGGGAGGCAAGATTAAAATAAATAATTTTCGAAAAAAAATATTGATTAAAAATATTAAAAATATAATTAACAAAATTCGTAAATAATTTAGCTATTGTAAAAAAAATGTAAATTAGTTATCAAATAATGTATTTTTCAAAAAATTATTTATGTATATTATCATAATTAGGGGAGAACATGCGGTTACGGTTAGCGGTTTGTCGTTATAACCGCTAACCGTAACCACCAAGGCGGCTACTGAATTTCACTAATCGCCTTTGCTAACGATTAGCAGTTATTTAAACAGTTAGCGGTTAACCCTTTTTTTATGATTTTTTTCTTTTTTTTAGAAATTTGATCTTGGCTCGGCTCACCTAGTAGAATTCCCTGTGCATGCTCGAACTCACACGCCAAACAAGCCGAGTACTCAAGATGGATCCAATCACTTACCTTTTTGATTGGATCCAAACATAATTTTCGTGGCTAGAGTCGTAGTTTTTGTTGTTCTTAAGTCACAATTAATTGTGGACTGAATTTTCCTTGTGACGGGTCGTGACTGGGAGATGACATCCAACTCATCGGAAAATTGGTTGTTGGATGTCAATTTGGTGTCAATACTTAAAACTTGGACCAGAAAGTGACATTGAAAGTGTCATATATTGCTTAATTTATCAGTGTCAATGTATACGTGCCTTTTATAGGCATAACTAAGTGTTGGAGCCAGAATTTTGGTTTAGGGGGGCAAGATTAAAATAAATAATTTTTGAAAAAAAATATTGATTAAAAATATTAAAAATATAATTAACAAAATTCGTAAATAATTTAACTATTGTAAAAAAAATGTAAATTAGTTATCAAATAATGTATTTTTCAAAAAATTATTTATGTATATTGTCATAATTAGGGGTGAAAATGCGGTTACGGTTAGTAGTTTGTGGCTATAACCGCTAACCGTAACCACCAAGGCGGCTACTGAATTTCACTAATCACCTCTGCTAACGATTAGCATTTATTTAAACAGTTAACGGTTAACCATTTTTTTATGAATTTTTTTTTTTTTTTTGAAATTTGATCTTGGCTCGGCTCACTAAGTAGAATTCCCTGTGCATGCCCAAACTCACACGACAAACAAGCCGAGTACTCAAGATGGATCCAATCACTTACCTTTTTGATTGGATCCAAACATAATTTTCGTGGATAGAGTCGTAGTTTTTGTTGTTCTTAAGTCACAATTAATTGTGGACTGAATTTTCCTTGTGACAGGTCGTGACTGGGAGATGACATCCAACTACATCGGAAAATTGGTTGTTGGATGTCAATTTGGTGTCATTACTCAAAACATGGACCGGAAAGTGACATTGAAAGTGTCATATATTGCTTAATTTATCAGTGTCAATGTATACGTGCCTTTTATAGGCATAACTAAGTGTCGGAGCGAGAATTTTGGTTTAGGGAGGCAAGATTAAAATAAATAATTTTTGAAAAAAAATAATATTGATTAAAAATATTAAAAATATAATTAACAAAATTCGTAAATAATTTAACTATTGTAAGAAAATGTAAATTAGTTCTCAAATAATGTATTTTTGAAAAAATTATTTATGTATATTATCATAATTAGGGGTGAAAATGCAGTTACGGTTAGCGGTTATTGGCTAGAACCGCTAACCATAACCACCGATAATTCACTAACCGCCTCCGCTAACGGTTAACAGTTATTTAAACAGCTAGCAGTTAACCATTTGTTAGTGAATTTTTTTTTAAAAAAAAAATTTTGATCTTGGCTCGGCTCACCAAGTAGAATTCCCTGTGCATGCTCGAACTCACACGCCAAACAAGCCGAGTACTTAAGCTTGACTCGCCAATTAAACAAGCCAAACAAGCTCAACTTGACACCCAACTCATAAAAAATTTTTTAGAAAAAATTAAACTTTAAATAAAATAAAATGGCTTAAGAAGCAAGCTTATCTATGGGCTTGAACCCAGTCGTTTATGGTTTGAGGCTTGAGCCTACTCAGCATTCCACATGATTTCACAAAGGAATGCTAAAGCATCCCTTTTATAGATAATGAATGTTGAAGATCGTTGGTTTCTTAACAATGTGGAACAAATTGTTGGAGTTGGGATTAGGGGGCTAGTGTGCATTTCTTTTTCTTTTTTTGTTTTTCTAATTAAAAGGGGGATTTGGTGTGCACTTGGTTTCTTAGCACACAAGATATCTACATTTGTCTTTTCAAATTAATGCTTTAATGCTTTAATGAAACTGAGCGTTTAAAAGTAGCAACTCAAAATATCAAAAAAATATGTACGTGTTATAACTAAATTTAATTCTTTTGATATTTTATAATGCAATATGTACGTGTACGCATATATATATATATATATATATATATATATATAGTACTAAGAAAAGTAATAAATTAAGAAAAGTAGATCGAGGCTTAGAGAAAATTAAGAAATCTAATTCTTTTGATTTTGTTAATTGTAGATATTTAACTAACTTGTGGGGTTCTAACACGCAAAATGTTGATATAACTTTGAATAATTTAGTATGATAAACCGAATTGGTATTAATATTTGAACTGTCTTTTAAATAAAACTATGATAATATAGTTAGGAAATTGCCTGGCATGCAATACTTCAGGTTCATAAAATTGTATGATTTTCTCTCTAATGTATTTATATTATCAAATTCATAAGATGGCATGGCATCGCCAATATAGATGTTTAGGCCATTGACTAATAAGATAAGTGCATACCTCTCTCATCGTGCAGGCTGCGTGTATAACTAGCAATTAGACTACATTAATGTAAGAGAATGACATTCAAAGTAAAATTTAAATAATTAAAAAAGATAGAATTGATAAATTAAAAATCAAATTTTCAACCATCTTTTAACAATTCCCATATAGTGTTGATCAGTGATGAATATATTAAATTAATTAGCAGAACAAATTAAGTGATCGATGAAATATGTCATATGTGTTTATAATTATTTCTTCAAATCCATAGTTATTTTCAAAAGGATCTCTAGCTAGTTGATCTAATATATATATAGTTAATATGATTAGTTATTTGCAATAGAATTAATTAATGGAGGGAAGCATAATATTGCATGCATGCATCATGATCATTATATAATTAAATAAGCTATATTAATTATATAGTTTATAGCATGTACATGCAATATATTTAATTCTAATGAGAACAATAATTAATTAGAAAAAAAAAAAAAAAACCCAAAGATCGGTAATCCGGTGCACATTATATATATATAATTAATTAACTAATTAGCTATATTAAATTCTGACGTGGTAAGTCTTTGGGGTGCCGAACCACCACCAAGGGCCATATGGTGGCTTCGGCCACCAATCCTTTTTATTTTTTAATTTTTTTATTATTATTATTTTAGTTTTTATTTATTTTTGAACTATTAATTAATTTTTTTATATATATATTTTTATTGGGAGGACACGTGACACATTTGTGATGCTTAAAAAAATCCTAGCAATGAACTAGATACCCTCCAATCCATAATAGACTAGAGAGGATCCTGATAGTGCTTTTTATGGGCATAACTCAATGGCAGAGCCAGAATTTTGATTTACAAGGGACAAGATTAAAGTAAATAATTTTTGAAAAAAAAATATTGATTAAAATATTAAAAAATATAATTAACAAAACTCATAAATAATTTAACTATCTTTTAAAACATTTAAACGTAAATTGTAATTTATATTTTCATGCCTAAGCTATAAGCATAAAAAAACGTAAATTAGTTCTCAAATAATGTATTTTTCAAAAAATTATTTGTATATATTATCATATTCATCTTTTCAAAAATTTGTTATGGTTGAATAAATTTATGTTTCAAACCTTTAAATTGTTAAATTTCAGAGTAATGCTACAAGTACTTCTTGTGTCAATTTAAGAATAATGTGGCTCTTAAGTTTACCGTTTGGATTGTAATTGATCACTATATAATTTTAATCAAATTGTAATTTTAAAAACTACACCATTTTTATAGAAATACAAGAGAGACTTCTAAAATTACTCTCTCATATTTGAAAGAAGTTGTTTACTTATACTTTATTTCTTTCTTTATATATATTTTTTCAAAAAATTAGGAACCGTTGTAACTATGTCTTTTCCCTATAATTATTTATATCTTATTTTTAAAATTTATATTTAAATTGTATGACGCTGAAGAGTGAAGACACGTTCCAATGAAACAAGCTTCCTAACTTTGAAGAAGAAAAAAAAAAAACTTGTTGAAGAGAATTTGACAAACGGTAAAAGAAAGCTAGCTCACGCAAAAAAAGAAAAAACAAAAGGTTGAAAAAGACAAATCATGCCTCAGTGTCTCACCGTACTCTCGCCTCAAAATTAAAATTAAAATTAAAGTCAAGCTTCAATGACAGCCTGTCGTTCTTTAAGCACATGTAAGAAACGAAGAGATAGTGAAATATAGGGGAAAAAAAATATGAAATATAGGATCATTGCTAGAAAAATTCATGTAATATTGTACTGATATTGGGCATATTTTCCAATATGATCCATCAGGAGTATATATATATATATATATATAGCACCCGCTAGCTAGGGCCATGACCAACAATTTTAATTTCCATTCAAACGGTTAAATACATTCGGCATGCCTTTTGTTTTAGGACGTCATTCAATTAAGTAATCTATTATCACTGAAAACAAACGAATAATTACTTGAAAGAAATTTAATTTGATGGTCATCTTAGAATTACATAATAGAGTTCATTTTCAAAAACAATAACTAGTAATTATGCATGAAAGATAAAACATGTCATAGATAGAACTGAGACCATGGTAGCTAAGCTTAAAATAGTTGTTCTATTCAATTGTTATATGGACCATGGAGAGCCTCCTCAATTAACCTTTCAAAACTTTTGTACGATGAACCCCCAATATCAGTAGCTTCCACTGCTTTTTTCTTCCATTCTTGTGTCTTTTGCTTCATTGCCTTCCCCTTATCCCCTTCCATCATTTCTCTAACAAGGGCTTCAATCTCATCACGTTTTACATCTTGGTTCACCTCCATCCCAATTCCCCAAGTGGTACAAGCGTACCGACAATTCGTTTGTTGGTCAGCAAAAAATGGCCAGCAAATAACGGGCATACCAAAACATATGCTTTCCAATGTAGAGTTTCATCCACAATGTGTTACGAAAACCCTTATTGATGGGTGTGCTAGCACTTGTTTTTGTGGGCACCAACTCACTAGCAATCCCCTACCCTTAGTCTCTTCCAAAAAATCTTCAGGCAAATTTGCCGGATCTCCCAATACCACGTCCGGCCTAACTATCCACAAAAATGGGTGCTTGCTATTTGCAAGCCCCCATGCAAACTCTTTCAAATGTTGTTCAGTCATCATAGCCACACTACCATAGTTTATGTACAAATAGATTTGGGTTCCCTTTTATCAAGCCATTGGAGACATTTGGAGTCTTCTTTCCATAAGCTTGAACTTAAGAACTTGAGTTGGCTATCGGGCACATGCCGGCCTAGTAAGGGAAGTGGACCTATAATGTAAATGCGAGGGCATATGGCAGAAGTTGCTTTTAGTACTTCGTATTCAAACTCATCAAATGTGTTGAAAATGATCGCAAAGAATTCAAGCAATTCTGTGTTTCTAATCTCACAAAATCGAACATGATGTCATTAGTATCGGTGATCCTAATGAAAGTATGAAGGTCCTTAAGCCGCATGTTTTTCATTCCCGGAATCCAGTCGATTGGTGTGTCAAGTGTGCCGTCATCTTTGAAGCTTTCGTCTGTAGCACATGGTAGATAAAATTATGTTTAGGGAATGCCGTCGAACTCAAGCTCAATAATATTGCAATGTTGCCACACTAAAATCGTGTTGATAAATGACAAAATTGCATGCATGTCCCAATGTCTTACAATATTGAACACTTTTTCATATCAATTTTTAACATAAATTTAAATCATTAATTATTCTTCAGAAGAAGTTATTTTCTTTTATTTTTTATTTTACCTGCAATTACTATATATATTATTGCTTTGTGTTGCGTGGCAACAGAGAATGGAACCGGATATGATAGAATCAACAATTAAACAAATCATTACAAGAATCGTTACAAGACATGTGGCATTGCTATCGGTTAGTTACCAAATTATCATATTTCGACAGGACTTTCCGCTACAATGATTAGTATTGTCTAGTTTTGGGGGGAGAAATGTTAGGAACAATCTTTTTATCTTCTTAAAGTTGACGTGGTTTTTAAAATCATCATTTGATCAAAATCCAATATAATTCATTTAAAAATCAATGGTGATTTTAAAATCCACATCAACTTTAGGAGGATAAAAAGAGAATAAAAAGATGGTTCCTAATATTACTCTTTTGGGGGACATGCATGGTCCTTGACTAGTGGTCACATAAGTTTGTTGTAATAAGTACGAGAAATGTTCTTATGAAAACAATTCTTGATTTCACTAAATTTTTTTAAAAAATATTAGAGTAAAAATGCAGAGTTTGGGCTTGACTATATACGATAATTGCATTTAAAAAAAAAAAAAAAAAAAGCTCACGTTTGGACCAACTGATCATGATTTAACAATTAACGTACACAACCATAACCAACAAAACAAAACAGAGAATATTTAACCAGGAGGCATCATGTGGTTTGCAATCAAATTAACTTTAGACCAGCTACTTTACTCTCCACAATTGAGTTTTCTTGATTTGTTCTTGGTATTGTTAATTGTGCGACCCATTACACCCATATTGCATCAAAGTAGCTCACAAGTTTTAGAAAACAAAAATAGGTAGCCCAACTACATACCTTTGAATGGAATAATGCCTCTTTTGATGAGTTCACCGAAACTCAGACATCCCATGAAACCACAAGTTGAAGAAGCCCAAAGTTGAACCTCTGGGATGCCTAACTCTTTTCCAGCTTCACGACCACAACCCATACCCACATCCGTAATAATACAAGTGACTGGAGGCACTTGATCAGACGATGAGTTAAGCTTAATCACAAGCTCTTTAAATGGGGCAAAACAATTCTTTCTTGTGGAATCAAATAGGGTAGGACCATCTTGGGTAGCATCACGGTCGGACGGGGCAACCCATCTGGTATAGTTTCAAACCGGAAATCCGGCAGCCCCTTTATGTAGTCGGGTTCTTTGGACCGGATTAGTCGCATGTGGTTGAACTCGGTGTTGACAAAAGTAATGTGGAAGCTCCTTGAGTGTAGGAGCTTGGCTAATCTCATCATGGGCGTGACATGCCCTTGTGCTGGGAATGGAAGACACACTGCATGGGGTTTTCTGGCTTCAACTGAATCCATGATCTTTAGCAAATTAAGCTCTACGATGGAATCAAATCTCAAGGGCTTTTTGTGATAGCTTCCTTTAGCTTTGTACTATTATAGAAAAAATGCTTCAATATTAGCCATATGTTAGATGGGCACTGTGATGATCAGGTTGCGTAAATATCTTTCCATAAAAAATTGAACAGTTACTGAGTTGGCATTTTGCAAGACAAATGAAATGTCCCTCACATATTTAGGTCACGTTAATTTTCTAATATCGATCTGTCTTACTAGATGGGCCCTTAGTATACCCTCAGTGGTTTGGTTGGTCTATTGGTAATGTAACTTCACGGTCAAGAGTTGTCGTACTTCTTGATTCACAACTCTTGGTTGCTTATAAAGTACTCCATATATACTCCACGGAATGGGTATTAATTGATTCATTTAATAATTTAAGAAAATGAAAATTTGAATCTATCTCTCAATTATCTCTTATCATTTTTCTCTCAAATTGCATTTATGTTGTGGGCTTCTGTATTTTGTTCTTGTAATTAATAACACACCATTGTTTGAGTTGTTTTAACATTCTTGACATTAAGGTTGTACATGTAGATACGGTTATAGCCAATAACTATATCCGTATTCGCATTATATGGTTATCAATTTTATGTAATTGTATTTGCATTTGCATCATACGATTACGTACAAATCATTATTTGCTCGTTTATTTTGGTTATTAACCACAATGGACATATTAAGTAATGGACATTTTGGGCTTATTTTAGTTTTTTTTTTAAGCCTCCTTTGGGTCTCTAATTAGATTCTAGACAGTATTTTCCATCTTGTCTACAATCTAATTAGAATGCATTGACCAAGGGCTGAAATGTTTCTTTGCTGGGAGCATATTTATTCTTTATCCTCGCCCAAAAAAACATCACATATTTTGTCCCATAACTCAAAAATCTGGACATCAAACCAACAATTTCTTTAATCACACGTACGCACATACATATAAATATAAATAAAAAAAGTATGCAAATGCTGTTAATAACCACATCCATATATGTGGTTAGTGATTTTTGCTAATCACATATGCTATCCATTCAATATAGCACCCGCTGGCTAAAGCCATGATCAACAATTTTCCATTCTTACAGTTATATACGTTCAATATCGCATTTGTTTTGAGTCATTCCATTAAGTAATCTAATACTACTGGAAAATCGTCTAATAATTACTTGAAAGTAATATAATTTGATGATCATCTAAGAATTACACAATAGAATTATGTCTTAAAAATAATTACTACAAGTTATGCATGGAAGATAGAACATGTCATAGATATAGCGGTAACCAACTAACCATGGTACCTATGCTTAACAGAGTTATGCTATCCAGTTGCTATATATATGGACCATGAAAAGCCTCCTCAATTAATCTTTCAAAACTCTTATAAGATGAACCTCCAATATCAGTAGCTGTCATTGCTTTCTTTTTCCATTCAAGTGCCTTTTGCCTCATTTCCTCCCCCTTATCCCCTTCCATCACTTCTTTAACAAGTGCTTCAATCTCATCACGTTTTACATCTTGGTTGACCTCCGTCCCAATCCCCCAGGTGGTACAAGCGTACCGACAATTCGTTTGTTGCTCAGCAAAAAATGGCCAGCAAATAACAGGCACACCAAAACATATGCTTTCCAATGTAGAGTTCCATCCACAATGTGTTACGAAAACCCCTATTGATGGGTGTGCTAACACTTATTCTTGTGGACACCAACTCACTAGCAATCCACTCTCCTTAGTCTCTTCCAAAAAATCTTCAGGCAAATTTGCTGAATCTCCCAATACGATGTCCGGCCTAACTATCCACAAAAATGGGTGCTTGCAATTTGCAAGCCCCCATGCAAACTCTTTCAAATGTTGTTCAGTCATTACAGTAATGCTACCATAGTTTACATAAACAACAGATTTGGGTTCCCTTTTATCAAGCCATTGGAGACATTTGAAGTCTTCTTTCCATAAGCTTGAACTTAAGGACTTGAGTTGGCTATCAGGCACATGCCGGCCTAGTAAGGGAAGGGGACCTATATTCTAAATGCGAGGGAAGATGGCTGAAATTGCTTCTAATACTTCATTTTCAAACCCATCAAATGTGTTGAAGATGATCGCAGAAGAATTCAAGCAATTTCGTATTTCTGATCTCGTAAAATCGAATATGATTTCATTAGTATTAGTAGTTCTAATAAGGCTAGGGAAGTCCTTCAGCCGCATGTTTTTCAAGCTTGGGATCCAGTCGATCAGTGTGTCAAGTGTGCCGTCAACTTTGAAGCTTTCATCTGTAGCACTTGGTAGATAAAATTATACTTGGAGAATGTTGTCCAACTCAAGCTCAATAATATTGCAATTTTTACAAACTGAAATTATGTTGATATATGACAAAATTACATGCATGTCCCATTATCTTGCAATATTGAACACTTTTTCAAATCAATTTTAAACATAAATTTAACTTGTGAATATCATTAATTATCATCGCTCTAGGAGAAAAGGCTTTTGAAATCCACAACATAAACAACAATGCTTATTCTCATCTCTCTAGTTTTGAATTCTTGATTCTCTTATTTTTTATTTTAGCTGAAATTACTATATTATTGTTATGTGTCGCTAGAGTAATGTTATAAGGAAGATTAAAACTCTCTTAAATTACTACAAAAAACTGTAATATTAGTGACGTGGTAACGTGTTTAATTTGACACGTCACCAAAGTGTTGACGTGTCATAGTTGAGACGTTACTACTTTTGTGACGTGTCAAATTGACACGTTACCAAAGATTTTGTAATGTGTCATACCGACACGTTACCTTGTGATAATGTGTTATATTGACACATCACCAAAGGGTGATGTGTCAATTTAACATGTTACTACATATGTGGTAATGTGTGAAAATATAACACGTCACAAATTGTTGATGCGTCATATTTTAACACGTTACGTTACTTGTAGTAACGTGTCATATTCTGACACGTTACCAAAGTGTGTAACGTGTCAGAAATTGACACGTTACTAAATCCTCAATAGTTATGACCAATTTTTTAACCCATCAGGCACGTTACCAATGACAAGTCACTAACAGTCCGTTATAATAAAATAAAATTTTTGTAGTGAATGTGATATAAATTTTAAAATTTTTACTGAATTTAAAATAATCAGTATTAAATTTTCATATATTAATAATTTTAAAAGTTTCTTCTAATTTGAAAAAACCTTAACGTGTCCACTATTATTTGGTTTCTCTTTCAGTACTCTCGGTACCATAACATATCATAAGCAATTAACAGAGAATGGAGCCGGATATGATAAAATCAACAATTATACGAATCGTTACAAGACACATGGCACTGTTATTGTTTAGTACTTATCAAATTATCATATTTTTGACAGGACTTTCCTCTCTTCTGACAGGGGAAGAACAACGACTAGTATTGTCTATTTTAGGGGGACATAATTTTGATGTAATAATTAAGTATGAGAAATGTTCATATACTTATTGTATTTGAACATTTCCAATCAAATGTTCATGTTGATGTAATTATTGTTTAGTTATCAAGGTGCCAACGGCCACCCACAATTTTTTTTTTTTTTTAGAAAAAAGAAAAATATTTTTTATTTTTTTAAAATAAAAAATTAATTACATAACATGTGTCGACGTTTGATTGGTGCTGACGTGGCGTTCCGTTAAGTTTTAGATGGAATTTTAACGGAGGTACCATTTTCATCTTTATGAAAATCATAGGTACCTCATATGATACAAATCAAACCCTAGAGAGCAAAAAATAAAGAATCTTAATCCTATTGGGTTTTTAAGTATTTAACTCTATAAATAATTAAATTTACTATTTTTTCACTAGCTTAAATTTTAAAAAAAAATAATATTACATTACAGTAAAAGTGCAGAATTTGGGCTTGACTTACATTGAAATAAACAAAATTTTATGTTTGAACAAGAATTAATGGTAATTTTATGTTTGGACACTATACAGTATCTATAGTGTTTCATAACATTCTCATTCGATCAAGAATTAATCAGTCCGAACGAGATCGCGGCTGATCATTTTTATTTTTTCTTTAGTAGGGTTTACTACTATTTTCTCTTTACAAACTAAATAAGGATGGCTTAACTTTCAGGTTATGACGTACGTGTTTTCATCTGTTTTCAATAAATAAATAAAAAAAACTCCCCAAAATTTGGTTTTTTCTCTACTTTTCCTACAAATAATCGAGTTTTCTTAATTTGTAAAGAATTGTGATTCTCATTATTGTTAATTTTGAGATCCATTACACCCACATTGCATCAAATTAAGTAGTACACAAGCTTTAGCAAACAAAAATAGCCCAATCACATACGTACCTTTGAATGGAATAATGCCTCTTTTGATGAGTTCATCGAAATTCAAGCATGCCATGAAGCCACAAGCTGAAGCAGGCCAAAATTGAACCTCCGGGATGCCTAGCTGTTTTCCAGCTTCACGACCAAAACCCATAAACACATCCGAAACAATGCAAGTGACTTGAGGCACTTGAGACGTTGTGTTAAGCTTAATCACAAGCTCTTTAAACGGGGCCAAACAATTCTTTCTTGTGGAATCACATAGGGCCGGGACATCTTGTGTTGCATCACGGTCGGACGGCGGCAACCCATCCGGTATAGTTTCAAACCGGAAATCCGGTAGCCCTTTATGTAGTCGGGTCCTTTGGACCGGATTAGTCGCATGTGGTTGAACTCGGTATTGACAAAGGTTATGTGGAAACCCCTTGAGTGTAGGAGCTTTGCTAATCTCATCATGGGGGTGACATGCCCTTGTGCTGGGAATGGAAGACACACTGCATGGGGTTTTTTCGCTTCAACTGAACCCATGATCTCTACAATGGAACCAAATCTCAAGGGCTTGTGATAGCTTCGTTCCTTTAGCTTTGTACTATTTTATAGAAAAAAAATTGCTTCAATATTAGCCGTATGATCGATAGGCACTGTAATTAATGAGGTTGTGTAAATATCTTTCTATAAAAAAGTGAACTGTTACTGAGTTGGCATTTGGCAAGACAATGAAATGTCCCTCTCATATAATCACTATTGAATATCTCTCTCTCTCTCTCTCTCAATTCTCTCCTATCATTTCTGGATCAGGATCCCAGCTATTCGGAAATTGCTGAAGGATTTTTTTTTTTTTTGTTATTCTGAACCGTTGGATTTCATTCAACAGTCTAAATCTCGCCACGTATTCTATTAAAAAAATATAATAAAATATTATATATATTTTAAAAAATAAATATAAAATAAAATAATTAAAAATTAAAAAATTAATTTAATAATATAGGGTGACTGGCAACTCTATTTTCTCCCATAAGGGGTGGTCGGCCACCCCAGTCCAGCCATGGGGGAGACTTCAGGGGGTGGCTGAAGCCACCCCCAAGGGCCGGTTGGGGGTGGCCGGCGCCATCCCATGACCCTAGGGGGTTGCCGAAACCACCCCTAGGGCCCCAAGAGGTGGTTCGGCCACCCCTAGGGCCAAACCCCAAAAAAATTGTTTTTGGGTTTGGCCCTAGGGGGTGGCGCCGGCCATCCTCAACCTGCCCTTGGGGGTGGTTGAAGCCACTCTTAGGGTTCCAGGGGGTAGTTCAGCCACCCTCTAGTGCCAAACCCAAAAAAATTTGATTTTAGGTTTGGCCCTAGGGGTTAGCTGAATCACCCCCTAGGGCCATGGGGATGGCGCTGGCCACCCCCAACCGGCCCTTAGGGTGTAGCCGAAGCCACTCCTAAGGCCCCAAGGGATGGTTCGGCCACCCTTAGGGCAAAACCCAAAAATATTTGTTTTTGGGTTTGGCCCTAGGATGTGGCCAAAAGCCACCCCCATGGCTGGGCTGGGGTGGCCGACCATCCCCTTTGAGAGAAAATGCTGGTGACTTATTAAATTAATTTTATATTTATTTTTTGAAATATATATATAATATTTTATTATATTTTTTGAATGGAACATATGGCAAAATTTAGACCGATTAACAAAAAAATCCTTCAACAATTCTCCCGCTATTGCTGGATCTATCCATCATTTCTTCTCAAATTGCATTTTAGACTCTTGATATTTGACAAAATTGCATGTCCCAATTTATGGGTGAGTCAGTGATCCAGCAGAGATTCTGTCCTTTCCACTGCTCCATCCATCAGACTTCTGTGGTGGAAATGTTTGAAGGACAACTGCTATCGTTTAGTCATCAGAGAATCATTTACAAACAACAGATTTTCACATGGCTTTGCTCTCTTCTGGCAGGTAAAGAAAGAACGACCATTATTGTCTGTTTTTTTGGGGACAAGGTCACATAACTTTGATGTAATAACTAATAAGGACGAGATTGTGTTTGCTTCTTTCCTTTGCTAGCTGGATACTGTTTTGTGCTTTCCTTTTCTCTTTTTTTATTGACGGACCTATTCCTCCCCATTATTGATGGTCGTGTTATACTCAACCGACTACTTTTTGTCCTGTTGTTTAACCCTGCAGGAAATCGGGTGGAGTTGAAGAATATTTTGAGGAACAACACAAGGAATCCGGAATCGGGCGGAGTTGAAGAGTATTTTGAGGATCATACCTCTGTCTGTGTTCCCTGCTTTGAAGATTTTGGTAAGGTTAAAACGTTTCCAGACGGTCATAACCCCTTTTAGGCTCCACAAAGAGAGAAAATGAGAAATTCATGAACATGATCAGGAAGTACATTAGTTCACAGAGGGAAAAAAAAAAACAAGAAAAAAACACTGTAACTCGGCAACATGGATCGATGGTGCTTCTCTTAGAAAACCTGCAGCTCAATGAGAAATATAGACGGCGGCCAGCCCTGGTGGTAATGTCGACAGCGAGGGTGGGTAAAAAAAAATCCCCTCTCGACCCTCCTTAGCTCCGCCTTGACATATGCGTGAGTTCTCATAGAGTAGTATTATTTAATTTAAATGGTTTCACATATTCGACGACCTCACCACCAAAGTATAGACCATGAATTATTCTTGCAATGAATTCGAAAGATCGGTAAGTAGATAACTACTTGAAAACACTGGAAAGAAATATAATTTGATCATCATCTAAGAATTACACAACAGAATTAAATCTCAAAAATAATAACTACTAATTATGCATAAATGGAAGATAGAACATGGTCATAGATATTAATTGCTGTGACCAAGATAGCTACATGCACTTAAACTAGTTATACCATATATGGACTATGGAGAGCATCCTTAATTAACCTTTCAAAACTCTGGTAAGATGAACCTCCAATATCAGTAGCTTCTACTGCTTTCTTTTTCCATTCTAGTGTCTTCTGCCTCATCGCCTTCCCTTTGTCCCCTTCTATAACTTCTTTAACAAGTGCTTCAATCTCATCACGTTTTACATCATGGTTGACCTCTATGCCGATTCCCCAGGTGGTACAAGCATACCGACAATTCGTTTGTTGCTCAGCGAAAAATGGCCAGCAAATAACCGGCACACCACCACATATGCTTTCCAATATAGAGTTCCATCCACAATGTGTTAGGAAAACCCCTATTGATGGGTGTGCTAGCACTTGCACTTGGGGGCACCAACTTACTAGCAATCCCCTATCCTTAGTCTCCTCAAAAAAATCTTGAGACAAAATTGCCGAATCACCCAATACCACGTCTGGCCTAACTATCCACAAAAATGGGTGCTTGCTATTTGCAAGCCCCCACGCAAACTCTTTCAAATGTTGTTCGGTCATCACAGTAATGCTTCCATAGTTTACGTAAACAACAGATTTGGGTTCCCATTTATCAAGCCATTGGAGACATTTCGAGTCTTCTTTCCACAAGCTTGAACTTAAGGACTTGAATTGTCTATCAGGCACATGCCGACTTAATAAGGGAAGCGGACCTATATTGTAAATGCGAGGGAACATGGCTGAAATCACTTCTAGTACTTCATATTCAAGCTCATCAAATGTGTGGAAGACGATCGCATAAGAATTCAAGCAATTTCGTGCTTCTGATCCCAGAAAATCGAACAAGGTTTCATTAGTATCAGTGGTTCTAATGAAGCTAGGGAGGTCTTTAAGCCGGATGTTTTTCATGCCCGGGATCCAATTGATTGGTGTGTCAAGTGTGCCGTCATCTTTGAAGCTTTCGTCTGTGACACGTGGTAGATAAGATTACCTTTAGGGAATATTGTCAATTTTTGCAAACTGAAATCATCATGTTGATATATGACAAAATTGCATGCATGGCTACTCATGATAACAACATAAATAACATTGCACATTCTCATATTTCTAATTTTTGTAATCCAGGACGATAATTTTCAGAATAGGGTTATATCTCTCACCTTCATCAGCAACAGAGAATGGAAGATAATAATTAGCAGTAACATAACTAGTTGTGGGGCTACAAGAACTGCTATCGTTTAGTCATCATAACATGCTTTTAGTTATGCTTTAAGCTCTCTTTGTTTCAATGTAAAATATTTTTTATTGAGTTTACAGTTTGGCTCGTACAGAAAATCAATGATAATGAACAATGACCAACGAACTCTGCTAACAATAAAAATCACTATCGAATCCAAAAGCTAAAAATGGTTCATCTAAAATTTAATGGTGATTTTACTGCCACATCAGTGAGTGCACTTAGGAGTACATAAGTGAGAATGTGTATAACATTTCTCTTTAGTAAAAGCAATGTGATTCTTAAGAAACCCTCTAAGATTGCGTTGTTTCCTTCTATTTTCCTTACAAATCATTGAGTTTTCTTGATTTGTCGAAGAATTGTTATTCTTAAGGTCAAAGACGGAGGGAGGGGGCTGGGGTAGGCCATGGTCCCCCCCAAAATAAGGAAAAAAAAAATTATAAGTAAAAAAATAATAATAAATAAAGTATTGTTTTAATTTTAGTCATTCGGCCCCCTCTCAAAAAAAAATTTGGCCCTATTTTTAGATTTTTTGGCCATATCCAATAAAAACTTTTGGCTTTATTCTTAATTTTTTTGGGCCATACCCATTAAGTTTTTTTACTTTTAGTCTTTACTTTCAAATATTCATTTTTGGGCCCTTACTTTGAAATGCTCACTTTTTTTTGGTCCTTACGGTAGTCTTTAGTTCACAAAAAACAACCAAAATAATTTTTTTTAATAAAAGAATTCTAAAAAATAGAAAAAAAATTTTGGTTGGCCACTCCCGTAAAATTTTCTGACTCCGTCCCTGCTTAAGGTGGTAAATTTTGCAACCCACTGCACCCAAACTACATCAAGGTACTAAGCAAAATTTAGTGAACAAAAATAGCCCAAGTAGATTATACCTTTGAAGGGAATAATGCCTCTTTGAATGAGTTCACTGAAGCTTAGATATCCCATCAAGCCACAAGCTGAAGCAGTCCAAAATTGAGCCTCCGGGATGCCTAATTCTTTTCCAGCTTTTCTTCCAAAACCCATAATCCCATCCGATATTATCCAACTAACCGGAGGCACTTCAGACAATGAGTTAAGCTTAAGCACAAGCTCTTTAAACGGAGCCAAACAATTCTTTCGTGTGGCCTCACATAGGGCTACAACATCCTGGGTTGCATCACAGTCGGACGGCGGCAACCCGTCAGGTATAGTTTCAAACCGGAAATTGGGCAGCCCCTTTATGTAGTCGGCTCCTCTGGAGCGAATTAGCCGCATGTGGTTGAACTCGGTGTTGACAAAGGTAATATGAAAGCCCCTTGAGTGTAGGAGCTTTGCTAATCCCATCATGGGGGTGACATGCCCTTGGGATGGGTATGGGACACATACTGCATGGGGTTTTTTGGCCTCAACTTCTGAATCCATCTTTACCAAATTAAACCTCCATACAACGATGGAATCAAATTTCAAAGGCTTCTGATCAAAGCTTACCTAGAAAAACAAAAGAAAGTTGCAAAAGCCGAATTTCAAGGCCATATGATAGCTTCCTTTTATCCTTTAGCTTTGTATTATTTTGTGGAAATAGTGCTTCAAAGCCTCCATAAAGCTGCAGAATCATCCGTCGTTTTGTAATTATTTGACAAGACAATACATGATTACCTCTCATATTTATGATAGCTTCCTTTTGTCCTTTAGCTTTGTATTATTTTGTGGAAATAGTGCTTCAAAGCTTCCATAAAGCTGGAGAATCATCCGTCGTTTTGCAAGAGGCTCCTCGCTCGATATGACTTTAGATTCTTTTCCATTAATTTGAACATGACAGGAGTGGGTCCTATACTGTAAATTAGTATTTTTTTTCAAATATATATATAAGCTTCGTTTGGCAAGGGAAGGTCCAGCACTGTAGCTGGAACGGTACTGTTCCAGCTACAGTGCTGGCTGACACATAACTTACTTTTTCAGATTAATTTTTTTTTTTTTTTTTTTTAACCAAAATATTAAAAAAAAAAAAAAAAAAGAGGAAACGCTGGGTGGCTCAGCCACCCCACAGCCGATCTGGGGTGGTCGAACCACCCGTGTGGGATGGTCCGCCACCCCTTGGCCAAAAAGGCAGGTGCACTAGGGGTGGCCGGACCACTCAGGGTGGGGTGGTTTCGCCACCCCATACCGCCGTATGGGGTGGTCCAAACTACCTCAGCCCTTTGGGGTGCTCG
This sequence comes from Corylus heterophylla, assembly GCA_016403345.1. NCBI lineage: Eukaryota > Viridiplantae > Streptophyta > Magnoliopsida > Fagales > Betulaceae > Corylus > Corylus heterophylla. The sequence goes on along the minus strand of JADOBO010000325.1, from coordinate 6,778 downwards.
GCCACCCCAAATACACCCCCTTTTTTTTTTTTTTTTTTTGGGCCAAGGGTGGTCCGCCACCCTGGCCATGGGGTGGTCGAACCACCCCAGATCGGCTGGGGTGGCTCCAACCAGCATTAAAAATGGGGTGGTCCGCCACCCCATTTTGGCAAGGGTGGCTGGAGCCACCCAGCGTTTTCCTCTTTTTTTTTTTTTTTTTTTTTTAATATTTTGCTTAAAAAAAAAAAAAAATTAATCTAAAAATCAATTATGTGTCACCAAGACCAGTAGTTGAGCGATGCACTGTTCCACTACAATGCTGGACCTTCCCTTGCCAAACGAAGCTATAATGACAATAATACTCTTAAATCTAAAGAATTGACTCCTCATGTCTCCAATTTATTTAAACTAGAAAAGATCGTGTTTCCGATATATATAATTTGTTATTATAAAGTATGGAAAGATATCATGGCAGGCTTTTGTTTTTATTCCACATAAAAACTTGGCATTTCCTTTGTTACTTGTTTAGTATTAGAAGCAAATTCAACCCCTTTATAGTTTATAAGGTCATATATATCTATTTCAATTGTGTAGTGACAATTCTCGTGAATAGGTACTAGCATAAATGTTACTCGATGGTTCTGACTATATATATATATAGTCAATTTTTGAATGGGGCATACCCAGCCTTGTAATTTTAAAAAAAAATAATAAAAAAATAAAAAACCTTCAATATTAGCCATTAGATGGACATTATGAAGAGTGAGCAACCAAATAACGGAATAGCTAATCCATTCCCAGGTATATTCCTACATACCAAAGTTAACGATCATTTCCTCAATTCCATTATCGGGTTTGTTTTTTCGCTTCTCTGCTATGTAGAATGGGAAAAACACATAAAGGATATGTTATTTCTTAGGTTGGTTAATTCGATGTTCAAAACGCTTCAATGTAATTCAAAATTCTTTAGACTAAATGTTTTTATGTTTTGTTGTGAAAAAAAAAAGAATATATTTTGTTCTCTTTGTTCAAACTAAGCTTTTAGCCATTCGAACGGGACAGTTGAAAGTATACTTTGAACAATTCTAGAAAACTGTTCCAAGTTGCGTTTCAAATTTACTTGAGCCAAGCCTTTGGATTCAAGTAGAGTATGATATGCACCCATGTCTTCTCTCTTTTGTTTCCCCCCATATTTTCTCCTCTTCTTACGTGTGTTTCCATCTTATATTTTGATTGGTGCTATTTTCACACCCAAAATAACTTCTTCCACGTCCTCATAAGTTGTATAATGGTAAGGTAAAATTGCTTTCCCATTTATCACCATTAGTTTGAAGGAAATGATATACATTAGTTTTTTCTTTTTCATTTTTTTTTTTTTTTTTTTTTTGGCATATCATCATAAGAGATATGATAGAACCCAGTAGTACATGTGAATCATTCATTTCTTGCATAAGAAGATAAAAAAACAAAGAAATATTTTCATGTCTCACATGGTAGGTACCGAGGGAAAATAAATAACACCACCGTCTTTGTTTTCTGTGAAATTTATCATAGATAAGGTTGTAGCCTTGGTTAATGCTTTAAAGTTCAAAGTTAAGAAAAATCAATTTATGATGATATCTTTTTATTATTAATGAGCCCTACTTCACATTTTCTCTCTTGAATTAATATAATAAAATTGAGGATTAAAGACTTGATAGCAAGATAGAGTAATATTTAATTTATGGTAAATATATTATAAGTCCCTAAGTCAACCTACCAAAACTAAAAAGTTGTTGTAAAATAAAAGAAAATAACAAGACAAGATAAAAGATTGCAATATATGAAACTAGTTCTTCATGAACTATATATTATTCTTCTCTATTATTGTGTGATTTACATACAACTCAATACTCCCTTTTATAGGCATGGAATCATAATGGGAGGTTAAGGAATATGAAATGGGGAATATGAAACAAAAGGGTTAATCAATTTATTACATGGATGTTATAGGAATTCTAAAAGATGACATGAATGTGTAGAATTCCAAGAGATGGAACTAAATGGTCATCCACCAAATGCATGAATGCATTCATAACACTCCCCCTTGGATGACCATACACTAAGAATATGTCTCGTTAAAACCTTGCCAAGGAAAACCCAGTGGAAAAAAACCTGTGGCGAAGGAAAAAGAGTACAATATTCTTGTGTGCCTTCGTATGCTTTAGGATTGCCTCATTAAAACCTTGCAAAGGAAAACTCAGTGGGAAAAACCTTAGCGAAGGAAAAAGAGTACAATCAGCATAATCATTTTACTCCCACTCTTTAGCATGAAGAGCTTCAATTGTTTATGATGAAAGATCCTTCAGTCGGCGCATTCCAATGTTATTCACCAACTTCTTAAATGTTGCAGTTGGTAATGCTTTGGTAAATAAATCTGTCAAATTGTCACTTGATCGTATCTGTTTAACATCAATATCACCACTCTTCTGGAGCTCATGTGTATAAAAGAACTTTGGTGAAATGTGTTTGGTTCTATCACCCTTAATATATCCTCCTCTGATCTGTGTGATACAAGCAGCATTATCTTCATATAATATTGTCGGGCTATCTTTGATTGTGGATAAACCGCACTTTTCTCGAATATGTTGAATTACTAATCTCAGCCATATGCATTCCCGACTTGCTTCATGAATTGCAATAATCTTTGAGTGATTTGAAGAAGTAGCAACAAGTGTTTGTGTCACGTCCCCGATTAAGGTGAATAGGGGAAACGCGAACTTAAAAGAAAATCACAACAAATAAGGAATAATTATCAGAGATCATCGCATTAATACTAAGTAGCAAGTAAAGATAGGCAGTCAAAAGTTATGTAGGATTAGTGTTTTACTATGAACATTACAAAATATCGTTTACATGAGCTGGGAATCCTAAAACAACATTTCAGGCCATGTCAGGAGGTATATGCTACTACTTTGTCATTTTGCATGAGGACGCAGCCAAGCCCCTTTCTAGAAGCGTCGCTGTAAATAACAAATCCACAAGATTCTGATGGAAGTGTTAAGATTGGAGCAGTTACTAACCGCCGTTTTAGCTCTTGAAAACTTTGCTCACACTCATCAGTCCACAAGAAACGAGCATTCTTTCTTGTCAAAGCAGTCAGTGGTCCAGACAATTTTGAAAAACCTTCTACAAAACGCCGATAATAGCCAGCCAGACCCAAGAAACTTCTGATTTCATGTACATTGGTGGGTCTCTCCCAATTTACTACAGCTTCAACTTTCTTGGGGTCTACTGAGATGCCATCCTTTGATACTACATGCCCGAGAAAAGTGACTCTATCCAACCAAAATTCGCACTTTGAGAACTTTGCGAACAATTGTTTTTCTCTAAGCCTTTGTAAAACGCACCTCAAATGGTCTTCATGTTCTTTCAAGCTTTTGGAGTAAATTAAGATATCATCAATGATCACCACCACAAATTGATCTAAGAAATCATGGAATACTCGATTCATCAGGTCCATGAATGCTGCTGGGGCGTTAGCTAATCCAAATGGCATTACCAAATACTCATAATGGCCATATCGGGTGCGGAAAGCCGTCTTGGAAATATCTTCCTTCCTTATCCTCAACTGGTGATACCCCGAACGAAGGTCGATCTTTAAGAAAATCAGAGCACCCTTCAGCTGGTCGAACAAATCGTCTATACGAGGTAGTGGATATCTATTTTTAATGGTGATTTTGTTAAGTTCTCGGTAGTCAATACACATTCGAAAAGTACCATCCTTCTTTTTCACAAAGAGCACAGGCGCTCCCCATGGCGATACGCTGGGGCGTATGAATCCTTTGTCTAACAATTCTTGTAGCTGGGTCTTCAATTCTTTTAATTCTGCAGGTGCCATCCTGTAGGGTGCCTTAGATATTGGAGCTGCTCCTGGAATTAAATCAATACAAAATTCTATTTCCCTGTCAGGAGGAAGTCCTGGAAAGTCTTCTGGAAAGACATCAAGGAATTCTTGCACCACGGTTATCTCCTCCATTTTTCTTTCCTCTTGAGGTGACTCCTTTAAGCATGCCAGGTAGACTTGACATCCTTCTAGTAATAGTTGTTTGGCTTGTGTTGCTGAGATTAGTTGTGGAGTAGTGCCCACCTTGGTTCCCACAAATTTGAATTCGGAGTCAGTTGGAAGTCTGAAAATTACCTCTTTATTGTGGCAATCAATGATGGCATGATTTTTTGATAACCAATCCATTCCGAGGATAATGTCGAACCCTTCCATATCAAATACTATCAAATCAGCGGTGAGGGTTCTTCCCTCAATAAGAATTGGGCAACCCGAGGCTATTTTCCTGCATAACACTGTTTTGCCTACCGGGGTAGATACTAGTACTCCTATTTCCATAGGTTCTATATTAATACAAAATCTCCTAGCATACTTAGCTGATACAAAAGAATGAGTAGCTCCAGAATCGAATAAAACCACAGCCTTGCCAATAAAGAGAGATAGAATACCTGTGACTACTTCATTCTCCGTTTCTGCTTCACCTTGCGTGAGGGCATAAACCCTGGCTTGAGTGGGTGGTAAGCGATTATTCCTTGCCTGAAATGATGCAGCACCTCCTTTTGCCCTTGGGTAATCTCGTGCAAAGTGACCAGCCTGACCGCATCGGTAGCACATATTAGTCCCCGTACGACACAATCCGAAGTGAGGGCGTTGGCATTTTGGACAAGGCGCGCCGATGGCTGAACTCGGTCCATTTCCCATGGGTTTGACTCCATGATTATTTCCGTTCGGTCTTCGTTTCCATCCAGCTTGGTTTTGATTTGGTGGAGGTGCATTCCTCTTTCGTGTTTCCACCATTGCCAAAGCACTCCTCTTCACGCTCTCCTCAGCTAGAGAGGCCTTGTTGACTAATTCCACAAAATCTTGAATTTCAAAGCATACAATGCGTTCATGGATTCGTGGGTTGAGACCCTGTTCAAACTTCCTTACTCGATTTTGCTCATCCGCCACCAGGTAAGGAGCAAAGCGAGCCAATTCATTGAAGCGGCCAGCATACTGGGCGACTGTCATATTTCCCTGGGTGAAGTCCATGAATTCTCGAGCCTTTGCGTCCCTGAGAATCTTGGGAAAATATTGCTGGAGAAATTCTTTATGAAATCGCGGCCAAGAGATTGCTTCTTCCCTGCCTAGTTCTTGAATCAGTAATACCTTCTTGGCAGTCCACCAGTGCCTGGCTTCACCTGACAGTCGAAAAGCGGTGTATTGTACTTTTTGTTCTTCTGTGCAACCTGCAAGTCGCAAAATCTCTTCCACATCAGTCAGCCAATTTTCGCACTCCATAGGATCTCGTTTCCCATCGAACGAAGGAATGGGGAGTCGCTCGAAGCGTTTGAATGGACAGCCACGCTCCTCCTCACGGGGTGCTTCTCTTCTAAGATCAGTTATGGCCGTGATGAATTGCCTAGCCATAGCTTGAAACATCTGAGCCATATCCGGGGTAGCCTCAACTTCCAAACCTTGAGATGATCCTTCTCCTCCTTCTGCCATAACTCTGTAACGTGCCAAGAATTAGAGTTTCCTATCTAACTACTTGCAAAAATCGTAAGCGTAGTGATGCAATTTGACCTAAGCCTAGGTTAAGAAAGGACAAGTCAAGCTTATAGTTGACTTGGCTCTGATACCATACTTGTCACATTAAATGGGGAAAGAGAAAAAAAAAATAATAATAATTATCTCCTCCTATAATCTAGGAGATTTACCAAATATCTAATAAAAAAAATCTCACCTAAAATCTTAATGGATATTTCTCAAAAAAATGCACAACAATAAATAATCTCATGGATTTACATATAGCTATTTAATAGATGTTACTTATAAAAGCATTAATATAAATAAAGATGTAATTTAATTCTATTTTAAATTATAAAATCTACAGGATGTCACAGTTTGCTTGACTGATCTCCATGAAATAGCAGTACTTCCACTTGTAAATAGATATCCTATTTGAGATCTACCTTTATGCGGATCAGAAAGAAAACCCGCATCTGCATATCCAACTAATTGTGAATTTGAACCTTTTGAATAAAATAATCTCATGTCAGCTGTTCCACGAAGATAACGTAGAACATGTTTGACCTCATTCCAATGCCTTCGAGTTGGTGCAGAGCTGTATCTTGCTAATAAATTAACTGAAAATGCTATATCAGGTCGTGTGCAATTTGCAAGATACATCAAAGCACCAATTGCACTAAGATATGGTACTTCAGGACCAAGAATTTCTTTGTCATCTTCTCGAGGGCAAAAAATGGTCTTTTTTCACATCAAGTGACCGAACAACCATTGGAGTGCTCAAAGGATGAGCTTTCTCCATGTAAAAGTGCTTCAGGACTTTTTCTGTGTATGTTGACTGATGAACAAGAATTCCATTTGGAAAATGTTCAATTTGTAAACTAAGGCAAAATTTTGTCTTTCCAAGATCTTTCATCTCAAACTCATTTTTTAAATACGTAGCAGTTTTTATGAGCTCTTCTGGAGTCCCAACAAGATTTAAATCATCTACATAAACTGCAATGATAGCAAATCCGGATTCTGATTTCTTAATGAAAACGCATGGACAAATTTGATTATTCTCAAATCCTTCTTTCAATAGATATTCACTAAGACGATTGTACCACATGCGTCCGAATTGCTTTAACCCATATAAAGATCTTTGTAGCTTGATAGAATAAATACTTCGGGATTTCGAATTATAAGCTTCGGCATTTTATATCCTTCAGGATTTTCATGTATATATCATTATCAAGTGATCCATATAAA
>JADOBO010000324.1:15000-20000 GCA_016403345.1 Corylus heterophylla | reverse complement strand
GAATTTTCTAAAAGGTAACTATCTCGGTTTCATATATAAATTTCTATAGAATCTTTGAAAGACTTTCTTTCATAAGAAAGAAAAGACTTACTATCTTTGGGATCTGATTCTGCTGCTCAATACCTTAGGGGATCGACTCTATTACATAAGTTGATTCTAACTTTTATCTCATATCGTGACATAAGTAAGCAGTTCTTATTGTATCGGCCCAAAACCTCACTAATTGATCTTTACGGTGCTTATTCTTTCTATCAATTAGATCCTTTCTTTATCCATAGACTAAAGGATCTAGGCATACCTATTTCTTCATATTTGGACTTCTATGAAGTTTCTTTCTTTTCTTTGCTACAGCTGATAAAAATCGTTGTTTTGGACACGATAGATATGATATGTAGAAAGCTCATTTTCTAGTATTTATTAGCGGATTTGCTCTTCTTTCCTTTTTTCTTTCTATAGTGGAGATAGTCGCACGTAATGACAGATCACGGCCATATTATTTAAAGCTTGTAAGAACGGGCTCTGTTCTAGTGCCCAAAATAATATTCCAAAGCTTTCTGTATGTTCTCCGTTCCTTGTGTGGATAAGACCTATGTTATAGAGTATATAACTTCTATCATAGGGATCAATTCTAGTCGCATAGCTTCATAATAATTCTGTAAAGCTTCCGCATAATTTCTTCGGATTGAGCCGACATCCGTTGCGGTCGTCTTCGATTCAAAGAATTCCGTTCCAGAACCGTATGAGATTTTCATCTCATACGGCTCCTCTCCTTTTATGTATAATGAGAATAATACATGGAATCATCAAAAAGATTGAAATAATTTCCGCTTATTTCATTTAAGACGCGAAATTTTAATACTTTTCATTTTCTTTTTTCTTTTCAATCATTGATAAGAACTAAGTTGATTGACCTTGGGCAAGTTTAATTCAAATTAATCATTTTTAATTAAACTTGCCAAGCTGTTTTTACGTATATTATAAGTAAAAAAGCAGTAGGAACTAGAATGAACAGTGCAGTAGCAATAAATGCGAGAATATTTACTTCCATAATCTCATCGTTTCATTTTTAATTAATTCGCAATAACTCGGGATTTAATCCCATAGAGCTGATAAATCTTTCGCCTGTAAATTCAATATTCAATGGGATGAATTACATCTCGACGATATCGAATCGGAGCAATATCATGAATAACAATATCTGAGCTATCAAATTGATTCATCGTCGAGAATTAAATAGTATAACATAGGAAGATCTTTTATCCATACCGAATTCAAATTTTGATTCCTGATCCGATAAATAATTCCTTTACTTTCTTTATCATTCTTTTCCTTTCCATTCTTTCTTTTCTATAACCTACGTCCCTCCTTGTGGAATCATCTGATGAAATATCATATGACCGCCTTTACACTTACTTACATTGGTTATAAAAAACCCCAATAAAATAACCAATAGAAGCGAAATGTAAAAAGGAAGAAGTTTAGTTCTAAACCCCCTTTTTATGATCTAATCTTCTTGGAAAACAAAGAAGTAGTATAAATAAGGAGAGTCCGGGTATAAAAAAATCGAGTATTCCATCAAATTCATTAAAAAGTTTGTTCTTTCTTCGGCAAGACCCTTAAACTTAAAAAAGATTATTCATTCCCTCACAAAGAGAGATAGGATCTTCTTTGAGCTTTATTTTATTAATATCCCATTTCCTTGGATTAATTTTGGGATGCATATATCAAAAATTCAGTGTGAAATTTGAATGAGATAAATTGGTTCAAATTCACATTAATAATTTCAATTATTAATTGAGGTTACACAAAATCGGAGCCCTAAAGGGATATACTTTTAATCTTAAAAGTATTATATCAAAGTTACTATGTTAAGTTAATCTTTTTTGTATCGTACAAATTCCATTTCTGTATAGCCCCCTGTAAACATATAGTACTCTATTACACAGATCGGGAATAATCGAAAAAGCCAGACTCCGTACGGTATTTCTTGGAATCCTGAATATAATTTTACCAATCATTGTACTAATCTACATATGTCTTTCTCCTATCAATTGGTACTAGTTGAATAAATGGTAATTCCCATATTTATTTGATGAGAAATGTGAAACTAATAAATAAATAAAATAGGAGGGTATCCTCTTGTGAATGAAATTCTGCTATTTCTTTTGTTCTCCTTTTCACAGCAAACGCAGAGATGAATTGATGTATTTTTTTTATTGGATTTGGATCTGTCGGGACTGACGGGGCTCGAACCCGCAGCTTCCGCCTTGACAGGGCGGTGCTCTGACCAATTGAACTACAATCCCAAGGAAATCAAGTGTACATCATACATATTCTTATGATTTAATTCAAACCCTTTCTATTTTATTTCTATTTTATTTAGATTTTAGATTAGAATAGTCGTATTGTAACAGAAACGCGAGTAATATATTTGATATACACACGGATATGCACTTTAGTGAGAGCGCCTCACGGATTGTTAATAATCCTTTCGTTTTTTATAAATTGATTAATAATCAAATAAAGCTTTCAATGAAAAAAAAAGAGTTTTTTTATTTATTCTTTATTTTATTCTTTTCCTTATACTTCCAGATCTTTATATGAATCTAGTATGAATCTAGATCATTAGCAAGCAAGATCAGAATTTGTGAGAAAAAATAAAGAGAGCAAATGAACGGCGGTAAAATATATCAGAAAATTTTAGTTTTTTTATTCTTCCGTATTCCGATCAGGCATTTCTGGGGAACAACAAATGGGGTTCTATCATTTCATGGTGGATCGGCCAATTATTGGGCCGAGCTGGATTTGAACCAGCGTAGACATATTGCCAACGAATTTACAGTCCGTCCCCATTAACCGCTCGGGCATCGACCCAGGAAGAATCAATTCCCGGCTTATTGATAATTCATGATCAACTTCCTTTCGTAGTACACCTACCCCCAGGGGAATTCGAATCCCCGCTGCCTCCTTGAAAGAGAGATGTCCTGAACCACTAGACGATGGGGGCAAGTATGCCCGACCGCCATCATACTATGCTCATTGTATGAACAGTTTTTTTAAATTGTCAATATAATGTGGTATGATTAAATCTGAAAGATCTTTCCCTCTTTTCTGATTCCATAGAATCTTTTGATTCGTATTTATATTCATGAATCATTCATTCTAATCATATAATTTTTTTTTAATATTATTTTCATTAAATTTTCATTAAATATATTTATTTCATTTTCAATTTTATTATAATTCTAATTAATTAGAAATAGAATTATATCAAAGAATAAAATAAATAAAGAAAATGAATATAAGAATAAATAGATATTAATTATAAATCGATATTATTAAAATTATTAATATTAAAAAAAATAAATAAAATAATAAACTAAATCGGTAGAATAGAAATAATACGAGGTATAGGACCTTTTGGGGAGTGATTGGTCCGCCAGATCAGAAAGGGGAATGAAACTTCATTTCTTCCGCTTTCATTCATTTTGTTAAGATTAGATAGATATATTTCTATCTTACACTAAGCCAGGAAATTCAAAAAATCTGAAATTAAAAAAAAATCTGAAAATATGGGAAGAAGGATAGGATCAACAAGTTATTGAAAATTGTTTTTCTCTAAGAATTAAGTTCGGGGAACAAGTAAAATAAATCTTTTTATCAATGATTCTACGAAAGATCTTATATCTATGTTGAATTGGTAAGTCCATGTATCAATCAAATTAATTTCGTTATGATGGGGGTCAATTCAATTAGGGTCGGTTTTGAAACAATTCATTGCATTTATAAAATCCAATCTTAATAAACCATTTTTTTATTTTACCTATACTCACTAGATAAATTGAATTTATCGTTCCTGTATGTACATATATATATTAGAATAAGTAGACTCATAGTGGGTAATGACTTATTCAGTAATTAAATAAAAAAAATGGGCCCTTTTAACTCAGTGGTAGAGTAACGCCATGGTAAGGCGTAAGTCATCGGTTCAAATCCGATAAGGGGCTTTGGGTTTTTTCATAAAACCCCAGCCATACCATAGTATTCTTTTTGGAGGAAGGATGGAGATCTTGTTGATGTTTATACTAAAAAAGTAACAAACCTTATCATTAAATTATAAAAATTATAAATATTAATGATAATAAGCTATCATTATAATGAATAATTGTATAGTAATTATAGTTATAAAATGGAACATTTTAATTTTAATTTTAATATTTATTATTATAATGTATAATGAATAATGTATAATGAAAATGATTATAATGAATAATCAAAATGAAAGAATAATGAAAAGTCGTCTCCTTGAATCGCTAAATATCCCTTTCCATTATTCCAATCAAATCCATTCTAAAGATTAGAAAAATAAAGATTAGAAAACAACAAAAAAAGTAAGTGGACCTAACCTATTGAATAATGACTATATCCACTATTCTGATATTCAAATTCGATAAAGATGAAATTGGAACGGTCAGTGGATCTTTTTTTTTATTTCATTTTCATATTTCTTTGGGCTCTGTAAGAATTTGTCGATATTACTGATTAAAGATTCTTATTTATAGATGGTTTATAGGAATAAATTGATATTTCTTTCTTCTACAGAGAAAGGCTTATTACAAGTCACAACATACGAGCCATTTAAAATATCTTTTTTTTTTATTTTAATTCCCGAACACAAGACATGATCAATTTAGATATAAATATTTTGAATTTATATCTAAATAAGATTTATATAATTTATCAGATCATCGATTCATGTACCAAATATTTCCATATCGATACATGCGATATTTTTGTTCCGACAACGGGATGGAGAATGGATGCGAGAAAGATACTTTCATTTACAGTTTTTTTTATTAAATATTAAAATTAAAAAATATTAAATAAAAGACAATTTTTATTATTAAATTAAATACAATATTAAAAAAAAAATGAAAAATGAAAGTATAACGTAATAAAATATATAATACTATAGTAGTTTAATACACATATAAATTTGA
>JADOBO010000324.1:0-5000 GCA_016403345.1 Corylus heterophylla | reverse complement strand
AAGGGATATAATGAAATTCTTTGATTGGTTCTTTCCAGAGAACCGTTTTATTTGACTGATGGGGACAACAAACAAAACTATTTTTTTACAAAACAATTTTCTTATAACAAATAGAATTTCTTATTTTATTATAAATATAAAGATTATTATAAAGAGTAAATAGAAAATATAAAAATTCTAAATAATACTAAATAAAATAAGAAATAAACAGAGCGCTCTTATTCGAAACGCCTTGTGATCTTCAACCAATTCTGTGCTTCAATATAATTACCTGGAGTAAGCGCTATAGCTTGTTTCCTGATACTCAGCGGCTTGATCGAACCAAGCCTCTGCAATTTCAGAATCTCCCTGTCGAATGGCCTGTTCTCCCGGTCGGAATAGGCAGTTAAATTCCTTCCTTAGAACCGTACTTGAGAGTTTCCTACCCATACGGCTCAGCAGTCAATTCTTTTGGTGTCCCATTTTTTAATCTACCATAATATATAATTATATAATTGAATGAGATTTCTCATAGATCTATCTCATTTTTTTCTCGAGTTAACTAAAAGAGATTAATTGCATGAGTTTCAAACTTTAATTTTGATTAATAATTTAATCAGTTTTAGTTTTATCTTTTTCCCACCTTCAGAAGAATAAAGCATACAGGCATTTTCACTATCATTAGAATTTTCTAAAAGGTAACTATCTCGGTTTCATATATAAATTTCTATAGAATCTTTGAAAAGACTTTCTTTCATAAGAAAGAAAAGACTTACTATCTTTGGGATCTGATTCTCACACCGCTGCTCAATACCTTAGGGATCGACTCTATTACATAAGTTGATTCCCTAACTTTTATCTCATATCGTGACATAAGTAAGCAGTTCTTATTGTATCGGCCCAAACCCTCACTAATTGATCTTTACGGTGCTTATTCTTTCTATCAATTAGATCCTTTCTTTATCCATAGACTAAAGGATCTAGGCATACCTATTTCTTCATATTTGGACTTCTATGAAGTTTCTTTCTTTTCTTTGCTACAGCTGATAAAAATCGTTGTTTTGGACACGATAGATATGATATGTAGAAAGCCTATTTTCTAGTATTTATTAGCGGATTTGCTCTTTCTTTCCTTTTTTCTTTTCTATAGTGGAGATAGTCGCACGTAATGACAGATCACGGCCATATTATTTAAAGCTTGTGGTAAGAACGGGTTTCATTCTAGTGCCCTAAAATAATATTCCAAAGCTGTATGTTCTCCGTTCCTTGTGTGGATAAGACCTATGTTATAGAGTATATAACTCTATCATAGGATCAATTTCTAGTCGCATAGCTTCATAATAATTCTGTAAAGCTTCCGCATAATTTCTTCGGATTGAGCCGATATCCGTTGGGTGGTCGTCTTCGATTCAAAGAATTTCCGTTCCAGAACTGTACGTGAGATTTTCATCTCATACGGCTCCTCCCTTTTATGTGCATAATGAGAATAATACATGGAATCATCAAAAAGATTGAAATAATTTTTATTATGAACCGAACGGGGCTAGTGTTTTGACAAGAAATCTCTAACCAACCTTCCTGTAAAAGATCTTTTCTTAACATCAAGTATCTTGGTACTAAATAAAAATGATAACTCTAACAATTTCTTTGTTCTTAACACCCTTAATTTCCGGGAATTAGTCACTCAACAGTCTTCGATGGTTATACGGGTATCCAAAATAATGAACGAGATGGATATTTGTTGTACCAACCATTCTTGTTAATCCCGATTCCGATAAAGAAAAGGTATAATTTATAACAAAGTTTTCGTATTGTTGATTCCTAGGCGTAGTGCTTCTTTCCTATGCCGCCTATTGGTACTAGTGAAGTAGGGTTGACCTAACCCATAGGTGTAACTTTCGCTCAATACTAGAATCTAAAATTGAAGCATCTGAGGCTGCATTAATCGGGGATACACGACAGAAGGAATTGTTTTATTTACAAACTTCACCTTCACAATAAGCGTAGATTTATTTCAATAATCTTTTTATTTCTCTCCCAAATAATGTATCTTTCTCCGAAGACTGAAATCGGTAAAGAAAAAAACATCAAATCGCACCATCTCTGTAATAGGTGAATGCCTCTTTTTCTCCTGAAGTTGTCGGAATTATTCGTAATAAGATATTGGCTACAATTGAAAAGGTCTTATCAATAAAATTTCCATTTATCCGAGATCTGGGCATAGGTAGTATCCATTCTATAATTTCTTTATTTACCTCTTGGGGAAAATGATCCCACAAACAAAGAAATTGTACAGTACGAAATAACATAAAAATAAAAAAAAAATAGATCAATTGATTCGTTCTAATTCATTGATTTAATTTGGTATAAATATTGTAAGTAAAAAGAATAACTATTGGAAAAAGATGGGAGCGCCGTCTTCGCAAGAATGAAATGAATAGATATATATCTTTTTTTAACAGTTTTTCACAAAAAAAAATTATTTTTATCCCCCCCTTGAAGGAAGGGTTTTTCTTTGATGAAAAGTTTTCTATATTTTTTTATAGTTAGAATTGACTGTACGTACCTATCAAAAAATCTAATATGAATGACTCACTATTCACTCGGTTTCTGGGCCATAATCATTATGTAGGAGAGATGGCCGAGTGGTTCAAGGCGCAGCATTGAAACTGCTAAGTAGGCTTTTGCTTTACTGAGGGTTCAAACCCTCCTCTTCTGCAAATTTTCTACCTAATTCACCAATCTTATTACTGGTGCAATGTATCAAAGGCCATAACAATGGATACCATTATTCCAACGGTTAAGTTAGACCTTTCTTTATTTTTGATATAGACTCTTTATCTCTATGTTCCGCAGTACAGAAAATAACATACTGGAAAGAGTAGACAACAGGGAATGGAGAATCTCCCACTGATCCTGTGATCCATGAATGGGAGAAAATCCCCGTATCAAACTCCTTTACTTTGGTGGGTCTTTTGCTTTGTATGAAAAGGTAAAAATTTTTTTGAACCCTTGTTTCATTGTTTTATTTTAATTAGGTTTAAGTCTGACGAGAATAATCTGCATACAACTAGTAATTCATTTATTTTCAAACCGACCCATTGACTATCTATTATTATTTGATTGATTAACTTTATATAGAAATGGTTTTGAAGGGTCAAATGTTTTGGCACTCTCGTGTAAATGAATCAAGATAATTTTGAATCAGAGCTCTGTGATTTTTGTTCATCCCTTTCGCTGTAATAATATCGTGGGGTTTGCAGCGATAATCTGCCATATCTACCATACGACCATTAACTAAAATATGTCTATGGTTAACGAATTGGCGGGCTTGTGGAATAGTTGGAGCCATACCCAATCGAAAAAGGATGTTATCCAAATTCATTTCAAGCAATTGTAGTAAAACCTGACCTGTTGACCCTTTGGCTTTTCCGGCAACATGAACGTATTTAAGCAATTTTCGTTCTGTAAGACCATAATGAAAATCTAAATTTTGTTTTTCTTCTAAACGTGAATACGATATTGAGATTTTTCATTGAAACGTGATTGAGTTTTCTAAGATCGCTTCCGGCTTTAGGCCTTTACTAGTTAGTCCCGGTAAAGCCTCTGGTAGAGGCGTATTTTTTTGAAACGAGGCCCTCTGTAACGCGACATAAAGACTTCCTATTTTATGGAAATTTCATAAATTAAAACTAAAACTAAATGATAATAAATAAAGCGAAATTTACTTAAAGTATTGTACCACAAAGAATAATTAGAGGAATTGTATAAATAACAGGACCTTATTGTATTTGTATATGTTTAAAAAACTAAAGATTGTTCTTTGGTATTTGTTATACCGAAACTGAGCCCTTTAATTTCTAATCGTAGGTTCCTATGACACAGTAGATCGGTAACTCTGGAAAAAGGGAGCAGTTTTTCAAGATTCTTTGATTTCACATTATCAATTGCAGCTATGTAAAAATCAAAACAAATAAAGAAAAGCCTGCTATCGGAATTTAATCCGATGACCATCGCATTGCACATGCGATGCTTTCAACCTCTGAGCTGGAGCGGGCTCATAATAAACATTGTACAGGAATAGGAATTTAGAATTCAATGGGATCTTTGTAATTATTAACTGCTAATTCTGGTTTTCATAATGAATAGAAATTCAATGAATATAAATATAGAATTAGAATTATTCAGCAAATATTTGAACTGAACAGATTATAGGACATAACGATTAATAGTTAAAAATAATCTAATAATTTAATTAGATCAATTATAAATTGAATCTAATTATTAATTAATATTTTAATATTAAAGTATTAAAAATTTACTTTTTTAAGTGGTCATTTTGAATTATGTTCTACAGGGTCATTTTAAGGAAATGAAAAGGAGAAGAATAAAATGATAAAGAATAGAAAGAGAAGGGTAATCGAGATAAATGAATCCAGATCATAATGAAAGATTCTCTCTGTTGTCTAAGGTCAGAAAATAGCTGATAAAGATTGAAAAAGAAAGAATCGACCGTTCTATATTTCAAAATTACACGAGAACATGATAGAAAAGAAAGGAGGGCGTGTATAATATATGTTGGCACATATACATCTATATTGAATTATGGATACAGAAATGTTAGAATCATATCTGATTGGATCAACACTAGATCTCCGATAGAGATGAAATGAGATAAACAATAAAAAAAAATAGAGTAAAGACGATTCGATGGAGGAATAGGTATCTAATACATTCAATGGTTCCGAAAAATTGTGGCAGAATGGTAAAATGAAAGGTCTGGTGGGAAAAGAAAAAAGGGAGTGGAGGGGGATTGTAACTCATAATGAGAACCTAATTTTAAAAGAATAAAACAAACATGGGGATATGGCGAAATTGGTAGACGCTACGGACTTAATTGATTGAGCCTGGTATGGAAACTACCAAGTGATAACTTTCAAATTCAGAGAAACCCTGGAATTAAAATGGGCAATCCTGAGCCAAATCCTGTTTTCCCAAAACAAATAAAACAAATTTAGGGT
>JADOBO010000323.1:0-24142 GCA_016403345.1 Corylus heterophylla | reverse complement strand
CAAAACAAAAAAACTAGAGCAAACATATAATACCGAATTTAAATTGTAGCAAGCATCGCCCATTGGTTCTATTCCTGATTCATAACTAGAAAGCTTTCTGGCCTTTGCTAATCGGGGCTAAAACTCCTGAAATTAGAAATGCCAAAATAGGAATAACACTTGATATTATTAGAAATGCCCAGAAAATATCATATCGTAAAGTAGAAACATAGATGGACCCCAGTGCATGTGGAAAATATACTGGATTAGTCGATTTGAATTTGAATTAATTGTCACGTCATCCATAACTGTTTAGTCAAAACAATAATTCATTTTGTTTTGATCGAACCACTTAGTTTTGCTTGTTTGTTGCGGCACATGTTACTATAATCCTAAATCCTATTTCTAATATCTAATATATATATTTATTTATACGATACAAATAAAACTCTCATGGTTTCACTCACTGGATTTGAATTTTATATAAATATTCTATAAAGAACTAAAATATAGAAATATTCTATAAAAACTAAAATATATAACGAGCTAAAAAAAGGAATTTGAAATAGCATTCTAATTTTTTGTTTAGAATTTCGAATTCTATTCTATTTTCTATTCTATTATTAGATATTATTATTAGATATTAGAGATATTAGAAATTTTTATTAGAAATCGATATTCTAAACGGAAATAAAATCTATTTTTTTTTATTATTTTAATAAAAATATTTTTATTTATTTTTATTATAGTTAGATTATTATATTATAGTTAGATTATTAGGCTATACGGACTCGAACCGTAGACCTTCTCGGTAAAACAGATCAAACTGATTATTATCAAAATGATTTGAACTGTTTCAAAGACCCAACACGCATCTTTTTTTGCATTGGGCTCTTTCATTAACTGATATAAATATCGGCTAGTCTACCATATTTTTTTCTTGACAGAAAGATAAGGAGATGGCTCCTGTGTGCTCTGATTCATTATTTTGATTTCAATAAAAATAAAGGAGCACTACCAAAGTGTTTCAAAGAAGGATTATCCTGACATAGGTCTGCTTTTGACTAGATCAACTTAAGTTAAATGGAGTCTCTATCAACCTGCTTCTGCTTAAAGAATAAGATATGAAACTTCATACACCTTAAAGTTCATAAGATAGGACGAAAAGAGAATTTTGTTTTTGAGGTCCTGATACTCATTATGCCTAGCATTGAATAGATGGGGTATTCACCTTATCAATATCTCAAATCAATGCAATGGTGGGTCTGATTTACTTGGCACCTAACCTAAATGGGCACCTGGATTGTACTGAACCTTTGTCAGGCTATTGTTCTCTGTTTTGCTCCCTGAAAAGTCATAGAGTAAGACATCTATTTTTAATGTTTTTCATTTTTAAAAATCAATTCTTTTGATTACATGATGGACTCCTCTGAAAACATTGGCGCGTGTGTAAACGAGGTGCTCTACCAACTGAGCTATAGCCCTTGTGCTTGTTATACATATTTTAACATGTATATAATTTATTGTCAAGATAAATATTACATGATCCGCCAGCATATTTTTTGATCTCTTTATTGGTATTGCTTATAAGTAATATTACATTTATAATCTATCGATGATAGGTCCCATTTGTTTTCTTTATGATGATAAATGACCTACTTAACTCAGTGGTTAGAGTATTGCTTTCATACGGCGGGAGTCATTGGTTCAAATCCAATAGTAGTAGAACTTATTAGATACCGAGTCAATGGTATCTAATAAGTTTTTCTACTCACCTTCTTTTTCTTTTATTGATTTTGTATCTTTTCCATCCTATTTTATACTTTATTTCATTTCTATTCTTTTTAATTGAAATTTTTTTGTTGCATTAGAATTCGATTGCACTTGATTGCATTTGATTCTATTCAATCGGCAGAATCAACAAAACAAACTAGTTACGAAATCATATCATAGTAATAGCCTCTACTCGTGTCCTAGCTCGTCTGAGAGCCAGATTTGCCTCAATTGTTTGTCTCTTGCCTTCAGCTTTACTCAAGTTCGCTTCTGCTATTTCAAGAGTTTGCTGAGCCTTGTGGATCAATGTCACTACCCTTCTCCGCATCATTTACTAAAATAGTGATCTCATTATTGCCTATTCTAGCAAAACCGCCCATCAGAGCCATCGTTATCCATTGGTCATTAAGGACCAAAATACCTTATCTACAGTTGCAATAGGGCGTGATTGGTTTTGTTCGAAAATTTGAATCCATATTTTATTGTCGTATTATCATAAGAAAAAGAATAAATCTTTTTTTATTAAACGTGTTGTTTGTTCATTTTGACGACTTTATTATTATATTTTATCATACTAATTTCTATTCTACCTTCCGGAGTTAATTCTCCAGTGAACTCCATTTTAAATTTAAAACATTCCGATGAATTCCTTCCAAATATACTTATTTTAGAATCTCATTGAAATCATATAAAGGCAATTTCTATTTAATATAGCTATTTATGCAAGTATTTTACGATTAGAAGCAAACTGCCTTGTACAGATTGTGTATTAATCTATTATAATTATAGTATATGCCTTTACCGCGAATTACTGCATTTATCCGAGTAATCCACAAACGACGAAAATCTCTCTTTGCCTACCTCTATCCTGATAAGCCGAAAACAAAGCTCTTATTTTCTGTTGAGTAATAGTTCTAGTAAGTCTTGAATGAGCCCTCGAAAGCTTGATGCAAATAAACGAATTTTTGTTCTACGTCCCGAGCTATATATCCTCGTTTAATTCTGGTCATTGAATAAATGAAACTTCGATGAATAACTAATTGATTTCAGTTATTCCTTTCCCTTTCCTAGTTTATTAATAACAAAACGGATTCTTCCAATGTATAAACTAAAAACTCCAATGGCTTTTGCTACTATAACCTTCCTGACCACGATTTTTCTTTTTCTGGGCATTTCACTGCGAAATAAGAAATTGTATTGATAGTGATACTAGATATTAAAAACTAGATATTAAAAAGCATATTAAATAAAAAGAAAAACAAAAGTAGTAAATCTAAATGGATAAAAATCGTGGTTCCATCGTTTCTATGGTTACTTTTTAACGGCGAGGTCCTCTATACACCGGAGCCCTTCTTTCATTTAATCAATGCTATTGTTAACTTGTACAGTTCACACTTTTTGGCTCTACCCATGAATTATCCAGTAATCAGTCTTTCACAATGAGATCTACCTATACAGTAACGATATTTAATTATGAAGATTAGCTGTGTAGCTGACCCTGTTAGTCCGTTGTTGCAAGAGTAAGGGCATAATCTTTCTGCCTTTTCATTTTAATAGTCTTTCCCCTGCTTAGTGGATAACCATTTGCTACCAATGGGAAATTCTTTTTCATCTTAAATTGAAAATTGAGACGGTTGGATTTATACCAATAGAAACCATAAAATTTGATACACAATAGAAGGATATCATAGATCCTTTTTAGATAGTGAATGGAGTTCTTCCATTTTATCCTATTTATTGGTACTGACCACTGATACTGGAAAAATTGGTTCTTTCTTTTGTCCCAGTCCATGCTCTGAACGAGTCACACATACACCCTAGTACATGTTCCTCGTCGTTGAGGACATCCCCAAGGGCGGGGATTTCGCATACTTGATTGGCTGTCTTGTCTTTCATAAGTTGTTTAATAGTTGGCATGTTGACTCGTATACATAATGAGTTGGTTTAGATCGATCCTAACCGGATGATTAGGCATTACTTCTATATTAATAGATATATTAAATATAAGAAGAGAAAATTGAAAATGGCATATTTGCGCGAAATCCCTGCTATTTTTTATTCTACCGCTATAACATCAACAATTCCATGAGCTTGGGCTTCTGTTGCTGACATAAAAACATCTCTTTCCATGTCTTCGGATACAACCCATAAGGGTTTGCCCGTTCTTTGTACATAAACCCTTGTGATGGTTTCATAACTTCAACAGTTCTTCCGCTTCCAGGATAAATTCTCCCGTTTGTGCCTCATAAAAAGAACTAGCAGGCTGATGGATCATTACCCTGATTATATAACATAATAAATGGTTCTTCTATCTCGAAGATAAATCAAAGAGAAGAAATAAAATAAAGAATAATAATACGAAAAACAAGATAGAATTGAACAACTGTACAGGCATCTTTTTCGCATTGCATACGGCTCTACAATGGAATTCTGCTTACCTCCCATCCAAGAAACAGAAAATAGGATCTATCAGACCAGACCCTGATTGGTAAATAATCCAATAACCATCCTTCCTTTTTGGAGTAGTTAAAAATACTATGATGGCTCCGTTGTTTATATTTATATATTTTATTTATTTAGTCTTTTATTCAGCAATCCCAAAGTTTCTTTTTGTATTCTTTCATAACATAATTAGCCTTCTGGCGTGAAACAAAAAGTTTAGACGCTGCAAGAGATTTGATAGATCAGATAAAATCGGAAATGCCCCTTATCTCATACTACTCTTTCAATATATAATCTAATAGTTTTTGAATTTTGAAAAAAAGATTTCATATCGAATTCAAAATGCCATGCTATTATTACTTAATAGTCATATTTCATATCGCGAAGGCATAGTCTTCTTTTT
This sequence comes from Corylus heterophylla, assembly GCA_016403345.1. NCBI lineage: Eukaryota > Viridiplantae > Streptophyta > Magnoliopsida > Fagales > Betulaceae > Corylus > Corylus heterophylla. The sequence continues at coordinate 19,545 of JADOBO010000323.1, read as the reverse complement.
CTCTCAAATACAAACTCATTGGCGCCGAGCATGAGGGAATGCTAGACGTTTGTAATTCTCCTCCGACCAGAATAAAAGATCCCATTGAAGCGGCTAATCCCATGCATATTGTCTGTACATCTGGTCGTACAAATTGCATAGTATCATAAATAGCTACCTGGTATTACCCACTCCGGGAGAGTTCATAAACAAATACAGATCTTTGATATCATCCTCTATACTAAGATATACCATAAGACCAATAAGTTGATTCGAGATCTCGCTATCAACCTCTTGGCCCAAAAGTAATCTTTCTCGATAAAGTCGGTTGATTAGGATAAAATTGTATCCTTAGGAACCGTAACGCACCTTTGATGCATACGGTTTACCAAAATCGCGAAAAAGAATCAATGTGTAGATTACAGCCTCCTCATCTTTTTCATAGTGGGCCCTTCTAACAAAGGGCTTTTTTCTTCTATTTTTCAAGAAAGATTAGTTTTGGTCTGTTTACTTTACCTATAAATAAAAAGAAATAGATAAAAGTAATCTACTAAACTTATCGAACGAACTTCTCATTGATTTATTGTTTCATCGAGATCGAATCCAAATCACGATGTCATTTTCTTGTTCCGGAATGGGCTTCTTCAATTTTTTAGGTTTATGCTCTACCTCGAGTAAAGATCGGCCTGATTTTGATTTGTACATATAGGCAAATGCCCCAATACCACGTGTTTTTGCTATGGCTTTTTTTATTTATTTCATGTCTTCTGCCAAATATTCAATGTATTCGTTATATTACTCGATTGCTTAAACAGTTTGAGATCGTCCTGTTTATAATATGATAAAATAGATATATTACCATTGGTTTTTTCTAAACGGAGCCTGGATACTTCATTTTATTGGTCCAATTGAGCCAACTATAAATTATTCTAAACCATAAATTATTCTAATTGATAATATTAATCTGGATACCCTCCAAAAACAAAATAAATATAATTGCACTTCACGCTCCAAATTTTTGATGATTCAATCAATCTTTCAAGCGAAAGAGAGGATATCTCGATCGGGGAGAGAATGGGAAATCCTATGTGACCCAATATATCTGACAAGTCGCACTATACGTCAACCCAAGATGCATCTTCCTCCCGGACTTCGAAAAGGTACTTTGGAACACCAATAGGCATTAAATGAAAGAAAAAGAATTAAGTACTATATCTTACTTTGATGTGGAAGCGTAAAATGGGTTTATTGTCTTAATAAGATTAGCCTTTATCATAGTTTATCCAAAAATTGAATAAGTTCATAAAATAAAAAAAAAGAAGACAGAATGACTATGACTAAAGAAGAAAATTTTAAGAATGGGTCTTGTATTTGGAGTTACGAAGGTGTGGCCAGTGCACATATTGTGTTTTCTGGCTTGTGCTTTTGGCAGCTATTTGGCATTGGGTGTATTGGGATCTAGAAATATTTTGTGATGAACGCACGGAAAAACCTTCTTTGGATTTACCTAAGATTTTTGGAATTCATTTATTTCTTTCAGGACTGGCTTGTTTTGGGTTTGGCGCATTTCATGTAACGGGGTTGTATGGTCCTGGAATATGGGTGTCCGATCCTATGGACTAACCGGAAGGGTACAATCTGTAAATCCAGCGTGGGGTGTGGAAGGTTTTGATCCTTTTGTTCCGGGAGGAATAGCCTCTCATCATATTGCAGCAGGGACATTGGGCATATTAGCAGGTCTATTCCATCTTAGTGTCCGCCCGCCCCAACGTCTATACAAAGGATTACGTATGGGAAATATTGAAACCGTCCTTTCCAGTAGTATCGCTGCTGTTTTTTTTGCCGCTTTTGTTGTTGCTGGAACTATGTGGTATGGTTCAGCAACTACCCCGATTGAATTATTTGGTCCCACCCGGTATCAATGGGATCAGGGATACTTCCAGCAAGAAATATATCGAAGAGTTGGTGCTGGGCTAGCCGAAAATCAAAGTTTATCAGAAGCTTGGTCTAAAATTCCTGAAAAATTAGCTTTTTATGATTACATCGGCAATAATCCGGCAAAGGGGGGATTATTCAGAGCGGGCTCAATGGACAACGGGGATGGAATAGCTGTTGGTTGGTTAGGACACCCTATCTTTAGAGATAAGAAGGGCGTGAACTTTTGTACGTCGTATGCCTACTTTTTGAAACATTTCCGGTTGTTTTGGTAGACGGAGATGGAATTGTTGGAAACCGATGTTCCTTTTAGAAGGGCAGAATCGAAGTATAGTGTCGAACAAGTAGGTGTAACTGTGGAGTTCTATGGCGGCGAACTGAATGGAGTCAGTTATAGTGATCCTGCTACTGTGAAAAAAGATGCTAGACGTGCTCAATTGGGAGAAATTTTGAATTAGATCGCGCTACTTTGAAATCCGATGGTGTTTTCGTAGCAGTCCAAGGTTGGTTTACTTTTGGACATGCTTCGTTTGCTCTGCTCTTCTTCTTCGGACACATTTGGCATGGTGCTAGAACCTTGTTCAGAGATGTTTTTGCCGGTATTGACCCGGATTTGGATGCTCAAGTAGAATTTGGAGCATTCCAAAATTAAGATCATTTATTTACAATATAATGGTATACAAAGTCAACGGCTCTCAATGAATACAAAATAGGATTTATGGCTACACAAACTGTTGAGGATAGTTCGAGATCTGGTCCAAGACGAACTATTATAGGGATTTATTGAAACCATTGAATTCGAATATGGTAAAGTAGTCCCGGTTGGGAACTACTACTTTGATGGGTATCGCAATGGCTCTATTTGCGATATTCCTATCTATTATTTTGGAGATTTATAATTCTTCCATTTTACTGGACGGAATTTCAATGAATTAGATTCACAAGAACTACTAAATAGCTTTTCAATACAAAACAAAGTGAAGCATTTAGATCGTTTTTAGTCCATTCTATTTTTGGTAGTTCGACCGTGGAATTTTTTGTTTCTGTATTTCCGGAATATGAGTGTGTGACTTGTTATAATTGATCCTATGGATACTACAGAAATCGGCTCTGTCATCTTGATACAGATGGTTTTACTCGTCGGATATTCATTCTAGTATCCGAACGCGCGGAATATATGAAATAGATTACAAACTATTATAACTATGATTCATATTTAATATTCAGACTCAAAGCGGACTCCAAAAAGAATTAACCAAAAGAGTTAAAAAGGAGGGTTAGAAGTTAAAAATCGAAAGGTTTTATTCTTTTCCTGTTTATGCTTTTCTTTTTAATTAAAGGACAAACCTTTCTTTGGATTTTTATTCATTATATCTATTCATTGAATAAGTGATGATCCACCGATTCTTACTCAGGGAATTTTTGACTTAGTTTGAGGGTTTTATTGAATCATCGTGGTGTAGTATGAATCTGAGGTTTTAATCGATTCATAGGGTCTTAACAAGAGAATTCCTATCAATAATAAAGAAAACAGAAGTGTAGATGCTTAATAAAAAAATAAAAAATAGAAATTATTATTCTTTTTTGTGTAGAAAAGTAGTTATTTAGTTTATAGAAATCAAAGTAAAATAAATTCTTCGGATTTTATTTTTACTTTGATAACATTTGGTAATATAAGATTTAATTAGAAAAGAATTATGCGAATAATCCTTTTACCGATATTCCTGATAAGTAATCAGGAAACCTCTATCAAACAAAAAAGAGAGAATTCTTTCTTCCATGAAATGAAAATTAGGCAAGAATAAAACGATAATTTCACGTTCCTTCTTATGTGTATTCTTATGTGTATAATTCACATATAGAAAATTGAAAAGTATAGAAAGACGCAAGATTCTATATTTTTGAGAATCCCTATTCTCGGATCGAATTATAACAAATTTTTGGGGAATTTGTAAGAAACTCTTTCTTTATTTTATATTTTATTCAAGTTTATTAAATTTTTAGACAAAAACAAGATAATAAAAAGGAGATTCTCATACATATATATATAATATATATTTAATGTAGAATATATTAGAATAAGAATATATAATATATATTTAATAGAAAAGTTGTAGAAAAGTGAAAATTCTATTTAGTTAGTTCTACATTCCTTGTTTTATTATATTTTATTATATTTATAAATTTTTATTTATAATTTATATATAAATATTATGTACTTACATATACTCACTTAGTTTAGCTTATACTTAGTATAATTATATATGAATTATAATGATTATACGATACCTTTAACAATATAAATAACAATATAACAATAACAGGTACAAATATTAAATCCAGGTATCCATTTTATGACAACTCTAAATACCTTACCCTCTATTTTGGTACCTTTAGTGGGCCTATTCTTTCCGGCAATTGCGATGGTTTCTTTATTTCTTCATGTTCAAAAAAATAAGATTTTTTAGATATAGATATGATGGGACCAAATCTCATCTATTTTTTTTTCAAGACTTAGACTTAGACCATAACACAGATATCTTTTTATTAGAATAAAATATGTGATGGTTTCCTGAGCATAAGCTATTATGCATGCGCAAACATGATATATACGTAAATGAATTATATATATTTCTATTTGAAAAATCGGGAATCGAAGCGAATGTCCGAAATGTAAAGTTAATGTATCCATATGTAGATATCTATAGGGAATCATACGAAGCGGATGTTATTATTTTAGATCTAAGCAATTCGATGAATTACTCCTAAAAGTTCACATCGGAATAGTGCTAGTTGATGAGAGTTACTTCGGAAACACACAAAAAAAGTAAAATTCATTTGGGTTATTCTTCAATTTCAATAAAATGCAACTAGATCTAGTATGAATTGGCGATCAGAACATATATGGATAGACCTTATAGCGGGGTCTCGAAAACAAGTAATTTCTGGCTTTATCCTTTTTAGGTTCATTAGGTTTTTATTTGTTGGAATTTCCAGTTATCTTGGTAGGAATTTTATATCTTTATTTCCGTCTCCACAAATAATTTTTTCCACAGGGATCGTGATGTCTTTCTACGGGATTGTGGTCTCTTTATTAGCCCTATTTGTGGTACAATCGTGGAATGTAGGTAGTGGTTATGATCGATCTGATAGAAAGGAGGGAATAGTGTGTTTTTCTGGGGATTTCTGAAAAATCGTCGCATCTTACTTCAATTCTTATGAAAGACATCCAGTCCATCAGAATAGAAGTTAAAGAGGGTATTTATGCTGTCGTGTCCTTTATATGGAAATCAGAGGACGTGGGGCTATTCCTTGACTCGTACTGATGAGAATTTGACTCACGAGAAATTGAGCAAAGGCTGCTGAATTGGCTTATTTTTGCGTGTACCAATTGAAGTATTTTGAAAATGAACTGAAAATAGTGAATGCTTTTTTTTCAAAAATTGATATTTTGATAGAAGAGAGTTCTTTCCTTTCAAAACTGGAATAATATTCATTACTTGAAGGGCGCTTTGTGCATTTATTTATCGGAAGGAGGCACTTTCTTCGAATTTTAGCAAATGATATATTTGAAAACAATATCTTTAATTCGAATTGAAGTGCGAATTTGAATTTGAAGTGGACTCTTTCTTATTCTGTATTATTTAAATTCAAGTACTAACCACTGAATCATACACACAAAAAAAGCAAGGAATAGATTCATGGCTCGATGACTTGTAATAGAAGCTATCCTTGATATGAATATTAGTTAATATCATATGAGTCGACGAATGAGAATGAGGCGAGTTCATTAAAATTCAAAGACGAAAAATGGCAAAAAGAAAGCATTCATTCCCTTCTATATCTTGCATCTATAGGATTTTTGCCCTGGTATATATCTCTCTCATTTACTAAAAGTCTGGAATCTTGGGTTACTAATTGGTGGGATATTAGGTAATCCGAAATTTTCTTGAATATCATGCAAGAAAGAGTATTATAAAAATTCATAGAATTAGAGGAACCTCCTGGACGAAATCATAAAGGAATACCCGGAAACACATCTAGAAAAGCTTCGTATCGGAATCTACAAAGAAACGATCCAATTGATCAAGATACACAATGCAGATTGTATCCATACGATTTTGAACTTTCGACAAATATAATCTATTTCGTTATTCTAAGTGGTTATTCTATTCTAGGTAATGAAGAACTTGTTATTCTTAACTCTTGGTTCAAGAATTCCTATATAACTTAAGCGACACAATAAAAGCTTTTTCAATTCTTTTATTAACTGATTTATGTATAGGATTCCATTCTGTCCCACGGTTGGGAACTAATGATTGGCTCTATCTACAAAGATTTTGGATTTGCTCATAACGATCAAATGATATCCGGTCTTGTTTCGACTTTTCCGGTCATTCTAGATACAATTTAAAATATTGATCTTCCGTTATTTAAATCGTGTATCTCCTCACTGTAGTGATTTTTCATTCAATGAATGACTGAAAATGATTCACTGATCAAATTATAATGGTTGTTACTTTGTACATAAGTAAAACATTCAAAATTGTACTTATTCTTTCTACTCATACAAGGGATTCCTCCTATATTCCATTAACATTTTTTAGTAAATAGCAGAATCATAGATAGGAACTGTACTAGACTAGGAACCTACCTAATTTTATTGTATAAATTTTGATACCAATGATTGACCATGCAAACTATAAATACCCTTTTTCTTGGATAAAGGAAGAGATTACTGATACATTTCCATATCGCTCATAATATATATATAGCTAGGCACCTATTTCTAATGCATATCCCATTTTTGCACAGCAGGGTTATGAAAATCCACGAGAAGCGACTGGTCGTATGTATGCCAATTGCCATTTAGCTAATAAACCCGTGGATATCGAGGTTCCACAAGCGGTACTTCCTGATACTGTATTTGAAGCGGTTGTTCGAATTCTTATGATATGCAACTGAAACAAGTTCTGCTAATGGAAAAGGGGAGCTTTGAATGTGGGGCTGTTCTTATTTTACCTGAGGGTTTGAATTAGCTCCCGATCGTCTTTCGCCCGAGATTAAAGAAAAGATAGGCAATCTGTCTTTTCAGAACTATCGCCCTAATAAAAAGAATATTCTTGTGATAGGTCCTGTTCCTGGTCAGAAATATAGCGTCACTCTTTCCCATTCTTTCCCAGACCCTACTACTAAGAAAGATGTTCACTTAAAATATCCCATATATGTAGGCGGGAACAGGGAAGGGGTCAGATTTATCCTGACGGTAGCAAGAGTAACAATAATGTTTATAATGCTACAGCAGCGGTATAGTAAGCAAAATTATACGAAAAGAAAAAGGAGGATACGAAATAAACATAGTGGATGCATCGGATGGCCGTCAAGTGGTTGATATTATCCCCGGGACCGAAACTTGTTTCAGAGGGCGAATCTATCAAACTTGATCAACCATTAACGAGTAATCCTAATGTGGGGATTTGGTCAGGGGATGCGGAAATCGTACTTCAAGATCCACATGTGTCCAAGGCCTTTTGTTCTTCTTGGCATCTGTTATTTTGGCACAAATCTTTTGGTTCTAAAAAGAAACAGTTTGAGAAGGTTCAATTGTCCGAAATGAATTTCTAGATCCGCGGATTTATCAACATAAAGTTTGTAAAAAGAACCAAATTTTTGTTGGAAATTATATAAACTTATATAATATAATTATGTATAATCAAAAAATTATGAAAAGCCTTTTGTTTTGCTTTTTATATTATTTTTTCCTTTTAGGCCAGAGTTCGGTAATTACTTGTACCTCCTAGTCATAGTATGTATATTGTGAAGAAGACTACTTGACTTTAATTTCACTTTTCTTTGTTTTTTTTCAATCCAAAAATTAGATTAGAGCGGTATGATTATGTCATTATTTTCATATTTAAATGTCATAGAATGTATTAATAGTTTTTTATTCGAATAGAATCAAATTCAACTAGATACTAAAAACATAAGATAAGTGAATGGAAAATAGAAAGCAAAGTATAAATGAAGGGAACAAGGGATTCTAGGAGGGTTTATTCGTCTTCCCAGCCTTGGACACAATAAAATAAAAAAATAAAAGGAATTTTCCATAGCCCTTATCTTGTTATCTTGTATTGAAATAATAATGCTTTTTGATTCTATTTGTCAAAGATCCTATTTTGAGTTTCAAATTTTTCCAGGTTTATCAGAACCCTTTTTAGATTTATTACGTAAGTAATGGACAAACAAAAAAATAGAGGTAAATTTATTGAGCAAATAGAACTTCTTCAATGAATTTCTAAAAAAATTGAAATTTTGATTAAATACCAAAATACATAGAGTAAGGTCTGATTAGTGTAGAAAGAATTTGCATGATATCTGATCAATTGATCAATAGAAATATATATATTATTGGTATATTGTGATTGTGTCCTCCAGAAAAACAAGGGGGTCGAGTGATTCTTTCTTTCTTTTAACTTTGAAAGTATCGACAGATACTATCAAGGAACAGATGTTCTGAATCAATGAAGTTCATTTTTCAAAACATCATCAGAAAGAAATGAAATGGTCTTTTCAAACATCGGAAAAAGTGATTCATTTTTTCATTTATACGAATAAAATATTTTGTAAAATATTTTGATCATTAAGAACTTAAAGAACTTAACGGGACTTACCCTCTTTATTTGTCTGATTGAGGGGATCCTGTTGAGTTCTTACGCTTTCATGTCTCAAGTCAATTCATCAGATTACTACAGAGATGAACCCAATCCGGAATATGAACCATAAAAGAAAATACCGATTAAACCAATCACAAGAATACCAGTTACAGTACCTATTATCCAAAGAGGAATCCTTCCAGTAGTATCGGCCATTTGTCCCATGCGTCCTCCACATTTCATCAAGTGGTCATGCTATAGACAAACAGTCATAGATAATTATGAGATGATATCCTTCCGAATGGGATAAGAGAATTCCTAGTATTCTATTGTTTACTATTCTCTTTTCTTTCTTAATTAAAGAAATAATTGGAAAATAAAACAGCAAGTACAAAATGAGTAATAATCCCCAGTAGAGACTGGTACGATTCAATTCAACATTTTGTCTGTTCGGGTTTGATTGTGTCATAGATCTATAATTCAAATTAGGTTTATCGTTGTATGAACTGCATTGCTGATATTGACCCCAAAAAGAAACGGTAGGTACAGCTAATCCGTGAACAGCCAACCATCGCACTGTAAAATTGGATAGGTTCTATCTATGGTCATTGAGGCCTCCTAAAAGATCTACTAAATTCATCGAGTTGTTCCAAAGGATCAAAACGGCCAGTTATTAATGGAATTCTTTGGCGACTCTGTAAAATACTCGTTTGGACGAGGGCTCCCAAATACATCGTAAGCTAAACCCGTGCTGACGAATAACCAACCCGCAATGAAAAAAGGTATAGTAATGCTATGAATGACCCAGTATCGAATACTAGTAATAATATCAGCAAAAGAACGTTCTCCTGTGCTTCCAGACATGCCGAGCTCCACGTATTCTTGTACAGTCAAAAGGGGATCGATTCCGTAAAAGATGAGATCAGTAAATGGGAATTCACTGAAATTGATCTTGTGAGATCGTCAATAGTGTACCAAGGGTGTCTTTAGAGTATACCGAATCAGTATAGCTATCCTTCTTCTGACACAGCAACGCAATTTCACAATCAGTATCGAAATGGAGTGCTAGATAATTTCTTTTTTTTATTTTATTGTTACTTGTCGATGTTATATATCATTCAATAGAAAATTTCTAAAATTCTTGTATGTAGTAGTATAAAGGTTCTCCCCATTATTGGTTTCGGATTAGAAACTGAAAATCGGATAAAATGTCAATACGACGGGTTGCTTTCGAATAATTCACGAGGGAGATTATCATATTCTTCTACAATTCAATTAGATGCGAAATCTAGAAATACTCTTTATTTTTGTAGTTGTAGAAGATATTTTTTGGAACCCCACCCCTTTTTTGTTTTTTCATTTTTAGGAACAGGATCTAATCGTTCGAAACTCTTTTTCTTCTCATTCGAGAGATTATGTGAATGAACCTACTACTGAATCTAATGAGTTCAAATTAAAGTAAAAAAAAGGAAAGTAATAAAGTAAAGGGCATTATACTATAAGGTCATTCTTGGTCTGAAAATACACAATATATTCGATACAATAATAGAATGAAGTTGCTCAACACAGTTTATTATTATTTATAATTATAAATTATAAATAATAATATTAGTATAGTTAATATTAGTATAGTAATATTAGTTTTAAGAGTTGCACAATGAATCTAATCCGTTGATTTAGAATCACGGGATGGTTAGATATCACAGATGATGAGTTGATTTATTACCTATGTCACTCTATTTTTATTATTACTGTCTATAATCTATAATGATAATAATTGCTGAATCAAAACTTTCAATTGAACTTATTCTTTCAATTGGTATTTTTGCTTATCCTTGTTTGTATCTTTCAAAACTAAAATTGAAATTTAGGAAGTGCTTTATAAACATATGTATAAAAAAAGAACATATTTCATTTAGACTCTTTATGCCTACCATAACTAGTTATTTCGGTTTTCTACTAGCGGTTTTAACTATAACTTCAGTTCTATTTATCAGTTTAAACAAGATACGTCTTATTTGAAATTAATTGAATGAACAATTCATAAAAAAAAGAAATTTTTCTGTGGTATTTCATATATTCTATAGTTTCTTACCGTGTCAATTTCCAATTCTTGTTCATTGAGATTCATGTGCAATACGAATTAATATTTAAGAATAGATATTACCTCTCCCTTTCCCCTTTCAAACAAATGAAATGATTGAAGTTTTGCTATTTGGAATTGTCTTAGGTCTAATTCCTATTACTTTGGCTGGATTATTTGTAACTGCATATTTACAATACAGACGTGGCGATCAGTTGGACCTTTGATTAATTAATATCTCTTTTTTGATTGACCTATTTCATTGTAATTTTCGACCTAAGAATAACAAGAATGGAATCACGCTCTGTAGGATTTGAACCTACGACATCGGGTTTTGGAGACCCACGTTCTACCGAACTGAACTAAGAGCGCTTCATAAATATTTTGTAACCCTAATATATTTTTGCATGCATCTACTATTATATAGAATATCGTAAAATTAATATATAGAATATTGTAAAATGAAAGATTGATTATACCCAATTTTAATCGATTTCAATTAATCCCTCGTTACGGCTCATAAGATAAGTAATAGGTAGGGATGACAGGATTTGAACCCGTGACATTTTGTACCCAAAACAAACGCGCTACCAAGCTGCGCTACATCCCTTTCCATTGGTCGACAGTGTCATTGTAGAGAATACCTGTATTGTTTTCCACATCTTTATTTTCTCCATTCATACAAAAATTATCTTGTCATTTCTTCTTTTTATCTCATATCATAGAACATATATTTAATATTTAATTCTAATAAATAATTAATTATAATAAAGGCTTATACACATACGTAACGTATAATTAAACCTGCTTAAAAATGAATAGAATATTTTTGGGGAATGCTGGGACAGAAAAAGGCGTATTTTTTTAAGAAAAGGAATAGCTACTGAATCATTGTACATTTCAATTTGAATTAGGATTCCGCATACAAATACAAGTGATCATTAACTACACCTACGTCTGATCATATATGTATTACAAATTACAATAAAGAAGGAGTATTTAAAATGCGAGATCTAAAAACATATCTCCGCGGCACCGGTAGGCTCTATGGTTCGGGTCTTTAGCGGGTCTATTGATAGAGATCAATCGTTTATTCCGGATGCGTTGATATTTTCCTTTTTAATTCTAGTTCTAGTTATAGTTATTGATAGGGGTGAAAAATTAGAGATATAATCAAATATCTGTGACTAATCCTCCTTCCTTCTTTTTTACTTTTCTAATTTTTAAAATTAGAATAAGTTCAAAAGAGAAAGAATAAAAGTGGATTCAACTTCAGTAAAACTCGGAACTCGGGCTGGACTCTAATTTAAATTTAATTAATAAGATAAGAGAATGAGAACGGAAATGGAAATTGATGGCCAGGTCAACAATATCATAAAATACTTAAATGAAAATGAAATACTATACTAGGATTATAAATCTAGTTAGAAATCATTGTATTACTTATTAATACTTTTTATTACTATCTTGATTTCAACGAAATCTTTCAGAATTTGATTTCGAGTTAGCAACTTCTATTTTTTCGTCCTTTCTTCTCTTTGGATCGGAAAATAGAATAGTTGGGTGAATCAAAATCCAAAGGAGGTTCATGGCCAGGGTAAAGATGTTCGAGTAACCGTTATTTTGGAATGTACCAATTGTACTGAAAGAAAAGCTAATCGAAATGGTGCTAATAAGGAATCAATGAGTATTGGTATTTCCAGATATATTACTCAAAAGAATAGACATAATACGCCCAGTCGATTGGAATTGAGAAAATTCTGTCCCTTTTGTTACAAAAATTCATGGGGAGATAAAGAAATAAATCGAACCGATCCGATCGCTTGTATGTCACCCTTCCAAGGAAGATTAAAAATGACATATATTATATATAACATATATTTAAAGATAAACAAAACAAAATCCCTCATTGAAATAGGATTTTCGGGATAAGGAAGAAACAAATCATGGATAAATCCAAGCGACTCTATTTTAAATCCAAGCGATCTTTCGTATGCTTGCCCCGATTGCCTGGGGATCGAATTGATTATAGAAACATGAGTTTAATTAGTCGATTTATTAGTGAACAAGGAAAGATATTATCTAGACGGGTGAATAGATTAAACTTAAAACAACAACGATTAATTACTATTGCTATAAAGCAAGCTCGTATTTTATCTTTGTTACCTTTTCTTAATAATGAGAAACAATTTGAAAGAGGTGAGTCGACCACTAGAACTACTGGTCTTAGAATCAAAAAGAAATAGGCTTACTCTTCACTTGAATCAAAATTCCAATACGAATTCAAAGGCGGATTGATATTTTGTTCGAAAATTTGAATCCATATTTTATTGTCGTATTATCATAAGAAAAAGAATAAATCTTTTTTTATTAAACGTGTTGTTTGTTCATTTTGACGACTTTATTATTATATTTTATCATACTAATTTCTATTCTACCTTCCCGGAGTTAATTCTCCAGTGAACTCCATTTTAAATTTAAAACATTCCGATGAATTCCTTCCAAATATACTTATTTTAGAATCTCATTGAAATCATATAAAGGCAATTTCTATTTAATATAGCTATTTATGCAAGTATTTTACGATTAGAAGCAAACTGCCTTGTACAGATTGTGTATTAATCTATTATAATTATAGTATATGCCTTTACCGCGAATTACTGCATTTATCCGAGTAATCCACAAACGACGAAAATCTCTCTTTGCCTACCTCTATCCTGATAAGCCGAAAACAAAGCTCTTATTTTCTGTTGAGTAATAGTTCTAGTAAGTCTTGAATGAGCCCTCGAAAGCTTGATGCAAATAAACGAATTTTTGTTCTACGTCCCGAGCTATATATCCTCGTTTAATTCTGGTCATTGAATAAATGAAACTTCGATGAATAACTAATTGATTTCAGTTATTCCTTTCCCTTTCCTAGTTTATTAATAACAAAACGGATTCTTCCAATGTATAAACTAAAAACTCCAATGGCTTTTGCTACTATAACCTTCCTGACCACGATTTTTCTTTTTCTGGGCATTTCACTGCGAAATAAGAAATTGTATTGATAGTGATACTAGATATTAAAAACTAGATATTAAAAAGCATATTAAATAAAAAGAAAAACAAAAGTAGTAAATCTAAATGGATAAAAATCGTGGTTCCATCGTTTCTATGGTTACTTTTTAACGGCGAGGTCCTCTATACACCGGAGCCCTTCTTTCATTTAATCAATGCTATTGTTAACTTGTACAGTTCACACTTTTTGGCTCTACCCATGAATTATCCAGTAATCAGTCTTTCACAATGAGATCTACCTATACAGTAACGATATTTAATTATGAAGATTAGCTGTGTAGCTGACCCTGTTAGTCCGTTGTTGCAAGAGTAAGGGCATAATCTTTCTGCCTTTTCATTTTAATAGTCTTTCCCCTGCTTAGTGGATAACCATTTGCTACCAATGGGAAATTCTTTTTCATCTTAAATTGAAAATTGAGACGGTTGGATTTATACCAATAGAAACCATAAAATTTGATACACAATAGAAGGATATCATAGATCCTTTTTAGATAGTGAATGGAGTTCTTCCATTTTATCCTATTTATTGGTACTGACCACTGATACTGGAAAATTGGTTCTTTCTTTTGTCCCAGTCCATGCTCTGAACGAGTCACACATACACCCTAGTACATGTTCCTCGTCGTTGAGGACATCCCCAAGGGCGGGGATTTCGCATACTTGATTGGCTGTCTTGTCTTTCATAAGTTGTTTAATAGTTGGCATGTTGACTCGTATACATAATGAGTTGGTTTAGATCGATCCTAACCGGATGATTAGGCATTACTTCTATATTAATAGATATATTAAATATAAGAAGAGAAAATTGAAAATGGCATATTTGCGCGAAATCCCTGCTATTTTTTATTCTACCGCTATAACATCAACAATTCCATGAGCTTGGGCTTCTGTTGCTGACATAAAAACATCTCTTTCCATGTCTTCGGATACAACCCATAAGGGTTTGCCCGTTCTTTGTACATAAACCCTTGTGATGGTTTCATAACTTCAACAGTTCTTCCGCTTCCAGGATAAATTCTCCCGTTTGTGCCTCATAAAAAGAACTAGCAGGCTGATGGATCATTACCCTGATTATATAACATAATAAATGGTTCTTCTATCTCGAAGATAAATCAAAGAGAAGAAATAAAATAAAGAATAATAATACGAAAAACAAGATAGAATTGAACAACTGTACAGGCATCTTTTTCGCATTGCATACGGCTCTACAATGGAATTCTGCTTACCTCCCATCCAAGAAACAGAAAATAGGATCTATCAGACCAGACCCTGATTGGTAAATAATCCAATAACCATCCTTCCTTTTTGGAGTAGTTAAAAATACTATGATGGCTCCGTTGTTTATATTTATATATTTTATTTATTTAGTCTTTTATTCAGCAATCCCAAAGTTTCTTTTTGTATTCTTTCATAACATAATTAGCCTTCTGGCGTGAAACAAAAAGTTTAGACGCTGCAAGAGATTTGATAGATCAGATAAAATCGGAAATGCCCCTTATCTCATACTACTCTTTCAATATATAATCTAATAGTTTTTGAATTTTGAAAAAAAGATTTCATATCGAATTCAAAATGCCATGCTATTATTACTTAATAGTCATATTTCATATCGCGAAGGCATAGTCTTCTTTTTCTCTCAAATACAAACTCATTGGCGCCGAGCATGAGGGAATGCTAGACGTTTGTAATTCTCCTCCGACCAGAATAAAAGATCCCATTGAAGCGGCTAATCCCATGCATATTGTCTGTACATCTGGTCGTACAAATTGCATAGTATCATAAATAGCTACCTGGTATTACCCACTCCGGGAGAGTTCATAAACAAATACAGATCTTTGATATCATCCTCTATACTAAGATATACCATAAGACCAATAAGTTGATTCGAGATCTCGCTATCAACCTCTTGGCCCAAAAGTAATCTTTCTCGATAAAGTCGGTTGATTAGGATAAAATTGTATCCTTAGGAACCGTAACGCACCTTTGATGCATACGGTTTACCAAAATCGCGAAAAAGAATCAATGTGTAGATTACAGCCTCCTCATCTTTTTCATAGTGGGCCCTTCTAACAAAGGGCTTTTTTCTTCTATTTTTCAAGAAAGATTAGTTTTGGTCTGTTTACTTTACCTATAAATAAAAAGAAATAGATAAAAGTAATCTACTAAACTTATCGAACGAACTTCTCATTGATTTATTGTTTCATCGAGATCGAATCCAAATCACGATGTCATTTTCTTGTTCCGGAATGGGCTTCTTCAATTTTTTAGGTTTATGCTCTACCTCGAGTAAAGATCGGCCTGATTTTGATTTGTACATATAGGCAAATGCCCCAATACCACGTGTTTTTGCTATGGCTTTTTTTATTTATTTCATGTCTTCTGCCAAATATTCAATGTATTCGTTATATTACTCGATTGCTTAAACAGTTTGAGATCGTCCTGTTTATAATATGATAAAATAGATATATTACCATTGGTTTTTTCTAAACGGAGCCTGGATACTTCATTTTATTGGTCCAATTGAGCCAACTATAAATTATTCTAAACCATAAATTATTCTAATTGATAATATTAATCTGGATACCCTCCAAAAACAAAAGTATTTGGAGTTACGAAGGTGTGGCTGGTGCACATATTGTGTTTTCTGGCTTGTGCTTTTGGCAGCTATTTGGCATTGGGTGTATTGGGATCTAGAAATATTTTGTGATGAACGCACGGGAAAACCTTCTTTGGATTTACCTAAGATTTTTGGAATTCATTTATTTCTTTCAGGACTGGCTTGTTTTGGGTTTGGCGCATTTCATGTAACGGGGTTGTATGGTCCTGGAATATGGGTGTCCGATCCTTATGGACTAACCGGAAGGGTACAATCTGTAAATCCAGCGTGGGGTGGAAGGTTTTGATCCTTTTGTTCCGGGAGGAATAGCCTCTCATCATATTGCAGCAGGGACATTGGGCATATTAGCAGGTCTATTCCATCTTAGTGTCCGTCCGCCCCAACGTCTATACAAAGGATTACGTATGGGAAATATTGAAACCGTCCTTTCCAGTAGTATCGCTGCTGTTTTTTTTGCCGCTTTTGTTGTTGCTGGAACTATGTGGTATGGTTCAGCAACTACCCCGATTGAATTATTTGGTCCCACTCGTTATCAATGGGATCAGGGATACTTCCAGCAAGAAATATATCGAAGAGTTGGTGCTGGGCTAGCCGAAAATCAAAGTTTATCAGAAGCTTGGTCTAAAATTCCTGAAAAATTAGCTTTTTATGATTACATCGGCAATAATCCGGCAAAGGGGGGATTATTCAGAGCGGGCTCAATGGACAACGGGGATGGAATAGCTGTTGGTTGGTTAGGACACCCTATCTTTAGAGATAAAGAAGGGCGTGAACTTTTTGTACGTCGTATGCCTACTTTTTTTGAAACATTTCCGGTTGTTTTGGTAGACGGAGATGGAATTGTTAGAGCCGATGTTCCTTTTAGAAGGGCAGAATCGAAGTATAGTGTCGAACAAGTAGGTGTAACTGTGGAGTTCTATGGCGGCGAACTGAATGGAGTCAGTTATAGTGATCCTGCTACTGTGAAAAAAGATGCTAGACGTGCTCAATTGGGAGAAATTTTTGAATTAGATCGCGCTACTTTGAAATCCGATGGTGTTTTTCGTAGCAGTCCAAGGGGTTGGTTTACTTTTGGACATGCTTCGTTTGCTCTGCTCTTCTTCTTCGGACACATTTGGCATGGTGCTAGAACCTTGTTCAGAGATGTTTTTGCCGGTATTGACCCGGATTTGGATGCTCAAGTAGAATTTGGAGCATTCCAAAAAAAACTTACAAGTAAACCAGATATAGAGATGGCAACTAAGGTTGCTGTTTCCATTATTATATAGTTTTAATATAATTTTAAGACCACAACGGATCTATGATAAGATCATTTATTTACAATATAATGGTATACAAAGTCAACGGCTCTCAATGAATACAAAATAGGATTTATGGCTACACAAACCGTTGAGGATAGTTCGAGATCTGGTCCAAGACGAACTATTATAGGGGATTTATTGAAACCATTGAATCTGAATATGGTAAAGTAGCTCCCGGTTGGGAACTACCTTTGATGGGTATCGCAATGGCTCTATTTATGATATTCCTATCTATTATTTTGGAGATTTATAATTCTTCCATTTTACTGGACGGAATTTCAATGAATTAGATTCACAAGAACTACTAAATAGCTTTTCAATACAAAACAAAGTGAAGCATTTAGATCGTTTTTAGTCCATTCTATTTTTTGGTAGTTCGACCGTGGAATTTCTTTGTTTCTGTATTTCCGGAATATGAGTGTGTGACTTGTTATAATTGATCCTATGGATACTACAGAAATCGGCTCTGTCATCTTGATACAGATGGTTTTACCTCGTCGGATATTCATTCTAGTATCCGGAACGCGCGGAATATATGAAATAGATTACAAACTATTATAACTATGATTCATATTTAATATTCAGACCTCGTGTGCCGGACTCCAAAAAAAGAATTAACCAAAAAGAGTTAAAAAAGGAGGGTTAGAAGTTAAAAATCGAAAGGTTTTTATTCTTTTTCCCGTTTATGCTTTTCTTTTTTTAATTAAAGGACAAACCTTTCTTTGGATTTTTATTCATTATATCTATTCATTGAATAAGTGATGATCCACCGATTCTTACTCAGGGAATTTTTGGACTTAGTTTGAGGGTTTTATTGAATCATCGTGGTTGTAGTATGAATCTGAGGTTTTAATCGATTCATAGGGTCTTAACAAGAGAATTCCTATCAATAATAAAGAAAACAGAAGTAAAGCCGCATTACACACAAATAAAAATAGGTAAATAGAAGATTCAAGAGGCCTGTAACGATCAACATAAAGACGAATGAGCCAACTTGATATTTTGGCATTATAACCACAAAGAAGAGCTTTCAGATTTTTATTCTTTCGTATCTTCAGAGAAAGATTGAATCATAGGATTAAAGAAGTTTCAAACTTTCTATTACACATATCCGTTATAGCCAGTATTTGGGTGTTTCTGTTTGAGCCGTACGAGATGAAATTTCATATACGGTTCTCGGAGGGGAATTCTTGAGTTTACCTATCTCAATAAAGTCTATGATTGGTTTGAAGAACGTCTTGAGATTCAGGCGATTGCAGATGATATAACTAGTAAATACGTTCCTCCGCATGTCAATATTTTTTATTGTTTAGGCGGAATTACGCTTACTTGTTTTTTAGTACAAGTAGCTACGGGATTTGCTATGACTTTTTACTATCGCCCGACCGTTACTGAGGCTTTTGCTTCTGTTCAATATATAATGACAGAAGCGAACTTTGGTTGGTTAATCCGATCAGTTCATCGATGGTCGGCAAGTATGATGGTCCTAATGATGATCTTGCACGTATTTCGCGTATCTCACCGGCGGTTTTAAAAACCTCGTGAATTGACTTGGGTTACAGGTGTGGTTCTGGCTGTATTGACCGCATCTTTGGTGTGACTGGTTATTCCTTGCCTCGGATCAAATTGGTTATTGGGCAGTAAAATTGTAACGGGCGTACCGGAAGCTATTCCTGTAATAGGATCGCCTTTGGTAGAGTTATTACGCGGAAGTGCTAGTGTAGGACAATCCACTCTGACTCGTTTTTATAGTTTACACTTTTGTATTACCTCTGCTTACTGCCGTATTTATGTTAATGCACTTCCCAATGATACGTAAACAAGGCATTTCTGGTCCTTTATAGAGAATAAAGAAGATAATATAGATCATAGATATTTGTAATCAGTCATTTATCACTTCACTCAGGGTAGGAACAA
>JADOBO010000322.1:0-72089 GCA_016403345.1 Corylus heterophylla | reverse complement strand
CCGGTTACTAGCGGAAAACTTAACATGATCTTTCTTTTCTTTTTCCTTCTCCTTTTTATTTTTTTTATTTTTATATATATATATCTTGCAAGCCAATGGTTATTCATCAATAGGTCATCCACAAATCTCAAAGAGAAGAAGCTTAAGCTCAAACATCATACCTCACAGAAAATATGCTCATGTGCTCATAAAAATTTATCTCAAAACAAGCTAAATCTCTTTTACCAAAAAATAAGTCAAATGACTTAGACTCCTAATGACATAATAATGTGTTCAACCCTTTAAGCAAGCTAATGATATGTAAATCACAGTTACAGTTTAACTCAAACTTGACAACAACATAGCATAATTTTTTTTTTCAAAATATATATATATAACACAAAATGACAAATAAAAATAAACAAATAAGAACAAAAATAAACAATAAAAAAAAATAAACAGACAAAGTGTTTTTCCATACCTCCAAACTTGAATTACACATTACCCTCAATGTGTAGTATAGAAATACATTACCGGAAGTAAGAAAATCTGAGTGTGACCAATGTCAGGGCATCCCCTAAACTTAAACACCAAAACACCTGTACAACAAAAACTAATAGCAATATTTTTTTCACAAAAACAACACATCAAAAGATTAATTGCTATTAGAAACAAAAACAAATAAAAAGAAATGCAATATAATGAAAATCGAAAGAAAGAATTTGTGGAGTGAAGTGCAGAAAATAAACTGGAGGAGAAAACTTTATAGTGCTTCCCCTATTATGTGGATGTCCAACTAATCTCTTTCACCCATTCTTCTTCAAAACTTCATACCCTGCTAGAACGATATTTCGCCATCTTATGTAGAATTTCTTGCTTTGAAGGATTTTCTTAGGAAAGTGGTTCCTAGATTTGTGTGCTTGTGTGCACAAGTCCTTGAGTATCTTGATATAAGATAGCTCTTTGAGACATTCAGACGATGAAGTTTTGGATTCTTGATGTGTCTTAAGAGGGACAGTGATGGAGGCATGAGCTTCAGTACTCACTTCCATGTCACTGGGCAAATCAGGATTTGTTGGGGGCTCACTGTTCTCATGGTGCTCAACTTGCTTAGGGTGCTCAACTTCTTCTTCTATTTCTTCCTCCTCAATGTTGTCCTCTATGCTCTCATTGTCCCAATATTGAGTTATTGGGTCAAGTTGATGTTCAAATGGGTGTTCATTCTCACTCTCGCCAATCCATTCTTCCATCCCTGCGGTAGCTTGAGTGTTGGCATCTTTGAGCTCTTGATTGAATTGACACAATTCATCTTTGTGCTCTTAATTGAATTGACGGAGTTCATCTTTGAGCTCTTGATTGAATTGATGCAGTTCTTGTATGGTTTGTGAGTTGAGTCTGTTCATATCTTGCTTCATCTCTTGCATGTTCTTATCCATTGATTGCATGAATACTTTCATCATGTCTTCCAGTGATGACTGTGGTGCAGGCTGTGGCATTTGAGTAATAGATTGATCCGCAAGTGGTTGAGCTTGGTGATCGAACTGCATATAGTCTAAGTGGTGAACTTCATCAAATTGGTGAGCATAATTTCCGGTAGCCTGAGCTGACCATGAAAAATTAGATTGGTTGCTCCAGTCTGGGTTGTAATAATTGGAATTTGAATCAAACCCTGGACTGGAGAAACTGGTGTTCATTTGCTCATATGAAAAATTAGAAGTTTGTCCCCATTATGGACAATCACTATAATGATGACAAGGATTGGAATAGTATGAACATGGCTTATGTGAGTAAAATTTTTTAGGGTAGTTGGTAGGAGCGGGTGCCCTATAACTAGGAGAGGCATTAAAATCATTAAGATGAAAATGCATGCTTCCCTTCACCTTTTAGCATGAAAATATCCCACATAAAACATTACCCATTTTGTTTTTAATTTTTTTAATAAAATAAACTAAAAAAAAACAACTAACACAATAAAAAAAAAATTAAAACTAAAATTTTAAAACTCACAAAAAGGACCAAAAATAAATTTTTGGCAAAGATCTACGGAACTGCTGCAATTGCTGCCTTTGCTGTGAGTACGCTTGATCGCACTAGCAGGGGCGTGCGGAGAATGGTTGCGCAGAACTATAACACAAACAAAACAACAAAGAAGCGAAACAAAAAAATTCCCTGGCAACGGCGCCAAAAAGTTGTTGTGCAAATTTATTTAACTCACAACTGCACGAATCGTTTGTAGTTTAATAGATTGCAAGTGCGAGGTCGATCCCAACAGAGAGTTGTATTTTTGTAAGAGTAATTTATATCTAAACTAATTAAATCATAATCTAGTTCCAAAAGGGTTTTGAATTTGGTTCTAAAAATTAAAAGACTAAATATAAAACAAATAAACTAAGTAAATCAATAGATAAAGGCACTAAGGATGCGGAATCCACACCCACAAAATCATAACAACATACTTTATGTTCATCAATATTAATCTGAAGTTATCACAATTTAAATCTTATGTACGTTTTACTATGCTTCAAAGAATTAATCAAAATCGTCTCATGTATCCATTCATTGACCAAATCACAAAAGGAATCCAAATTTAATTGAAACACCAGATGTATCCGTAGAACAAATCATAAGGGATATCCAATTTTTATGAGTTAAAAACCAAGCAATCAATTATGTGAAATTATCCTAAATCATCAAGTGTATCCTTGAATCACAACAAGATATCCAAGAATCAAGCCACATATTGAAAATAAGTAAAATAATTGAAATAATAAACCAATAAAATCGAAATAATAAAAACTTACAGTAAAGTGATGTTGTTCTTCATCAGTGAGGCTTCATCCCCAACCTTAGTTGAGAATTTAGGTCCACATGACTATGAAACTAAAACCTAAACCTAAACCTAAAGAAAACTAAACTAAAAGAAAAGCTGTGGATTACATTGTCTCCAAAATTGTATCTCAAAACTAGTCTTTGGAATTCTATATCTTTTCTTGAATGCAAAGAAGTCTATTTATAGGCTTAGGAAAGTCCTAGAAGCCCTATTTAACCTAAATAATTTGGAGGTTTGTCTCCCAGTCAAAATAAAAGTCTGAAATCGGAATAGGATTCGTCCAGATTTGTGTCCTTTAATTACGGGACAATTTTGGCATAGTAACCGTCCGAATTAGGAAAATCCTATCTCATAACAAATTGTAGTATTTTGAGTTAGATTTCTAATACCATTTGAATCACTTTAATTGGATATTTGAGCAGAAAGTTATGGTCAAAATACTACTACCTGTGTAGAATCTATATTTGAATCAAATCCAAAATTTTATCCAATCTGATCTTTAATCCAATCTCATCTTTAATCCGATTTAACCTTTTCTTGGATTTGGTTAGACTTAACCACATCATCTACGTCTTCTCAAAGTATGCTTTCTTTCAAACTTTGCATTTTTTCCTTTAAAGGTGTAGTTTTTCTTTATTGACCTACAAAACATTAAAAACACAAATATTTAATGCATTGACTCACTTCAGAGGCACAACTACGGAGGATCCAAACTTGCACCTCAGGAAATTCTTTGATCTCTGCAAGCTTCAGCACATTCAAGGCCTAACTCTGGAGAGACTCAGGTTATTCTTATTCCGTTTTTCCTGGAAAGACAATGCTAAATTGTGGTATAATTCCTTGCCTGCAGAATCCATTCATACTTGAAAAAGTTGTCCAGTAAGTTCCTAAAGAAGTTCTTCCTAGCTCAAAAGACAAGGCAACTTAGAAGATAGATTCTATCGTTCCAACAAAGAGATGGGGATCTGTTCTTTGAAGCGTGGGACCACTTCAATACGCTGTTTCTTAAGTGTCCACATCATAACATGCCTCAAGATAATCAAGTACAAGCTTTTTATGAAGGTCTAATGATATTAACAAGGGTATTATTGATTCAGCTTGTGGAGGTGTGCTGATGGAAAAGAGTAGTGATGAAGCCATAGAGCACTTTGAGACATTGAGTGAACACTCCCAACAATTCTCATCCAAAGAGAGGCAAGGAGTAAAGAGCAAGGGTATGTATGAAGTGAACCTGAGTGGCGGACCCCCAAATCAGATGGCTGTTGTGGAAAGAAAGTTAGATATGATAAGCCGTGCAACGCCAAATATGTGCTTTATGTTCTCATTTTGATCACATTACTGAGACTTGCTCCTTGTATTCATCTACAGAGCAAGAGCAAGTAAATTGTGTGGGACAAAACAACTATCCTCTCAAGAATAATCCCTACTCCAACAACTACAATCCAAGGTGGCGAAACCATCCTAATTTCCCTTTTAAAATTTTCCCTTTTAAAATTTAAAAAATTTTTTTTTTTTTCCCAAAATACCCTTTAATTAAAATGGAAATTTCCCTTTTAAAATAAATTCCATTTTCTTCTAAATCTTTTTGGGTTTATTTTGTTTAACAAATTTTGGGTTTTTGGGGAAAAAAATTTCTTTCTTTGAGGCCTTTTCTTAAATTTAAAAAGTTTCCGCCCTCTTTTAAAATCTTTTTCCAATATTTTCCCCTTTCCCAAAAATTTTTTAAAACCCTTTAGGTTTTTAAAACCCAATTTTTCCCAATTCCCTTTTTTTTTTTTTTTTATTGTTCCCCCGAACTTTTTCCTTTTTTCCTTAATATTCCCAAAACCCAGGGAAACTTTTAACTAAAACCCCTTTCAAACTTTTTAAAATCAAAAAAATTAAAAATTTTAAATCACCCCTTTGGGCAAAAAACCGGGTTTTCTAATTTTTTTAAATTTTTTTTTTTTTTTTTATTTTTGGGGAAAACCCACAAAGTTTAAAAAAAATTTCTTTTTTTAATTTTTTTAAATTTTTAAAAATAAAATCAAAAAACTTTATTAAAAATTTAAATTTTAATTTTAAAATTTTACAAAAATTTTAAAAAAATAAAAAAGGACTTTTATAAAAAAAATTTTTTTTTGGAAAAATTTTTCCCTTTAAATTTTTAATTTAAATTTTTTTTAAAGGGCTAAATTTTTTTTGTTTATTTTTCCCTTTTTTTTATTAAAAAAATTTTTTGCATTTTTTTTTTAAACAAATTAAAACCTTTTCCGTTTTTCAAAAATTTTTCCCTTACCCTTTTTTTTATTTCCCTTTAAAACGGGGCCCTTTGAAAATTCCTTTTTAATTTTTAAAATCCTTTTTTGGGTCTTTTTCCCCAAAATTTTCTAATTTTCTTAAATTTTCTTTAACCCCACCTCTTTAAAAATTTTAAAAATTTTTAAAAATTTTTAAAAAAAAAAAAAGACCTTTTAAAAAAGTCTTTAAATTTCAAAACAAAATTTTGTTTTTTGGGATAAAAAAAAAGGTTTGAAAAAAATTTTTTTAAAATAAATTGAAATTTAATTTAAAAAAAATTTTAAAATTCCAAATAGCTTTTTTTTGGGCTTTAAAATTAAAAAAGTTTTACTTTTATTTTTTAAAATTTTTATTTTTTTTTTAAATTTCCAATTTAATTTGGGTTTAAAATTAAGATTTAAATATTTTTTAAAAAATTTTTTAATTTTCCCAAAAAACCTTTAAAAATTGGGGTTTTTTTTTTTCCTTATTTTTGGGTTTTCAAAGGTTTTTAAATAAAATTTTAAAAGGGGTTTCTTTTCAACAAATTTTTATTAAGGGGGTTTTTTTTTTTTTTTAAATTTTTAAAACCTTTTTCAATTTAAATTCGCCTTTTTTTGGGGTTTTTTAAAGTTTGGCAAACCTATTTTCAAATAAATAAATTTTAAAATTTTTTCCCGCAACAAAAATTTTGGGTTTTAAAGGGAAACGGGTTTTTAAAATTTTGGGTTTTTCTTCCCCAAAAAAACTTTAAAAAAAACCCCATTTTCAAATTTTCTTATTCCCAAAAAAATTTTTTTGGGAATAAATTTGATTTGTTTTTAAAATTCTTTTTTTTTTTTTTGAATTTAGTTAAAATTTAGAGAAGAAACTTTTTTAAAATTTTTTTTAAAAAAACAATTTTAACTTTTTTGGGATTTAATTGGGAAATTTTCAAATTTGGTATATTGCCCCTTTAAAAAAAAAGTTAAAGGTTTTATAAATTTAAAACAAAGGGAAATTGAAAAAAGAAAAAAAATTTTTTTTTTTTTAAAAATTTAAATTTTTTAAAAATTTAAAAAACTTTTTTTTTTCAAAAACCCTTTTGGGACCTTAATTAAAAGGGGAAACCCAAAAAGGGGAAAAAAACAAGGTTTTTTTAAATTTTTCAAAATCCCAAAGTTTAAAAACATTTTTTTCCCAATTGGAAATTTTTGGGGGCTTTGGGCTTTCAATTTTAAAAGGATGGGAAATTTTGTGTTTTTTTCCGGGCCCCTTTTACCCAAAATTTGGGGTAATACCCAAACTTTTTTTGGAAAAAGGGGGCCCTGGAAAATTTTCCCTTTTAAAAAAAAACCCCAATTTTTTTAAAGCTAAATTTCCTTTAAAATTCAAATTTCCCAAAAGGGGGTTAAAAGTTCACTTTTTTTTATCCTTTTCTTTTAAATTAAAATTTCAAACTTTTTGGGTTAAGCTGTAAATTTGGGAAGAAAAAATTTATTTTTTTTTTTTTTTTTTTAAAAAAATTTTTAATTAAATTTTTAAATTTACTGTTAGTTTTTGTTTTTAAGCAATTTTGAAATTTGGGCCCCATGCCTAATGGTTTGGAAAAGAGCCCAAAAAAATTATAAAGGGGTTTTTTAACAAAAAAATTCATTATTATAAATTAAAGGTTTTTAAAATTTTTAAATTAAGAAAACCCAAATAAAGCACTTTTAACAAATCCCCCCAAAAATTTATAAAAAAAAAGGGAAAAATTTTTTCAATTTAATATGGCCAATTAAAATTTTAAAAATTATTTTAAAACCCCTTTTTCCCTTTTTTTGGGCCAAAATTTTAAAAATTTAACTTTTGTAATTTTCTTAACCCCCAAACTAACAAGGCAAAGTTCCCCCCTTTCTTTGGGTAAAAAATTGGAAAGGTTTTTCAACCCAAAAACCCCAAACCCCTTTCACCCCAAAAAAGGAGTTTTTAATTGGGTTTGAGGAAAATACATTTTAAATTCCCTTTTTTCCTTCAAACCCCTTTTCCCGACGAAAAGGCCCAATTTTTGGGTTAAAATTTGGAAACTGATTTAAAATTTTTTGGGCGGTTTGCCCCTTTTCCAAGGTTGGGTTGCCTTTTCCCAAGTTTATTTTGAAAACTTTTAAACCGGGAAAATTGCCCCAAAAAGGGGGGCTTTTAAATCTTTTGCCCCCAAACCCCGGGGGAACTTTTTGCTCAACAAATCCCTCCCAAAGGGCCCCAAAATTTGACCCAAATGAAAATTTTTTTTAAAAAACCCCGGAAAAACCGGGGGTTTTTAAGGGTAATTTCGAAAATTAAAATTTTGGGAAAGGGTTCGGTTTTTCCCCTTTTCCTTTTTAAAAATTTAAAGCACCTTTTAAAAAGCCCCAAAAGGGAAAGAAAAGGGAATGGGAAACCACCCTCTATGCCCCTTTTTGGTTTTTTTTAAAAAAACCCCGGAAAATACCGTCAAAATCCTTTTAAAATTTAAATTTAGGTCACCAAAATTTGAAAATTTTCTCCCCTTTTAAAATTCCCCTTGGAGCCCCTTTTTTTTTTTAAAATTTTATTTTAAATTAAATTTGGGAAAAAACCTCTTTTAAAAAAACTTAAAGGGGGGTTTTACTTGTTTTGGGAAAAAAGGGCAAATAAAAGGCCCCCAAAATTTCTCCAATTTTGGAGGGTTTTGGGGGATGGGTTTTTTAAAATGGGTTTAAATTTGGGTTAACCCCTTAAGAAAAACCCAACCCAAAGGGGGGTTTTTTTTCCCAAATTTTTTATTTGCCCCTTTTTAAATTTGGGGAAACAAAAATATTTGCATTTTTAAACCCAAACATGGGCCTTAAAAACCCAAAATTGCCCGGATGCATTTGGGGGGAAAAAACCCAGGGGGGCCGGGTCCCAAAATTAATTTTTGGTCCCAAACTTCCCGGGGAAGTGTAAAATTTTTTTCAAACCCCAAAAAAAAATAAAAAAAAATTTTTTGTTTTTGGGTTAAAAAAACCTTTTAAAAAAATAAGGTTTTTAAAAAAAGGGGGGAAGTTTTTGTTTTCTTTTTGGGTTTATTTTTTCAAAAAAAAAAAGGGGAAAAATTTGGTTTTTTTTATTTTTTTTTTTTTTGGGGGGTGGAAATAATTAAGGGGTTTTTCCCCGGGGAGGGAATTTGGGAAAAATTGCTAAATTTATCATTCCAAATTTAAAAAGGGATAAAACCCCAAAATTTTTTAAAAATTTTAAAAGGGGAAATTTGTTTTTTTTTAAAAAACCCCAAAATTTTTTTTTTTGGGGTTTTTGTTTGGGCAAAATTAAAAATTTTTATAAATTTAACCATTCACCCCTAGGGAAAATTTTTATTTCTTTAAAAGGGTTAAAAAATTTTAAATCAATTAAAAACCTTTTCATTTTTTTTTTTTTATAATTTAATTTTTTTTTTTTTGGGGGTTTTTTTGGGAAAAAAATTTTGGGGTTCCCCGGGGGTTTTTAAAATTTCCATTGGGAAAAAAAATTTTTTCCCTTAAAAAAATTTTAAAAATTTTTTGCCCTTTTTCCCCTAAATTTTTTTTTTGGGATTTTTTTTGGGGGGCCCCACGTTTATTGGGGAAAAAAAACCCCCCTTTTCATTTTTATTTTTTAAAATTTTTTTTTTTTTTTTTTTTTGGGGAAAATTAAAAAATTTTTAAAAAATTTTTAAAAATTGGGTTTTATTTTTATTTTTTTTTAAAAAAAAATGAAAAAATTTTTAAAACCTTTTTCCTTTTCCCTTTTTTTAAATTTTTTAAAATTTTTCAAAATTTTTAAGGAATTTTCTTTTTTTTCCCGGTTTTCAAAACCCCCTCGGGAACCCTTAAAAACTTAAACCATTTTTTTTCTGGCTTTAATTTTTTTAAAAATTTTAAAATCCCAGTCTTTCCCTAAAGGGTTCTTTCCCTTTTCCCTTTTTTTTTGTGGGTTCAAAGGGTAAATTTGGTTTGTTTGGGCCCTTTTTTTGGGTTTTGGGAAATTTTTCCCGGAAATTTTTGGGAAAGCTTTGGGGGCTGGGCCCATTTTTTACCCTGAATTTTTTTCAAAAAATTTTTTCCAAAAATTAAATTTTTTTAGATTTCTAAAATTTAAAATTTTAAAAATTTGTCTTTTGATTTTTTTAAATTTGGTTTTTAATTTGAAATTTTATTTTAAAATATGTTTGTTTCTTTTTTTCCAAAATTCTTACCCTTAAAATTTTTTAATATTAGCTTTTGGAACCCTTTTAAATTTTCCAAAGTTTTTTAAAATGGGAAGAAAACATTTAAGAAACTTTAGGGCCCATTTTTTCAAAGTTTAAAAATTTAACAATTTTAAATTAAATTTTGTCTTAAATTTTTTTTCTTTTTTGAAAATTAAAAATTAAAAATTTCAAAGGGAATATAAACAAAATTTTAGACCAAAAGCTGGGCTTATTTCCCAATTTCTTTCCCCAAATTTTTAAAAATTTTGAAATTTAAAATAAATTTGTCCTTAAATTTTTCAAGATTTATTAACAGATTATAGCATCTCTAGGGGATCTGTTTTATTTCGTTGTAAAACATTTTCCAGAAAGTATTTCCACGTTTACCTATATTTGGTGCAAATAAAAATCCCAACCCAACGGAAATATTTTTCCATTCAGGGGAAATTTACACCTGGATGGGCAGAAAATTTGTGTTTCGCACAACTGAATTCCCTCAAAGTTTAAGTAATTTTATGCCCTTAACAAGCAGTGCTTGAGTTACAACAATAATAAATAATAATCATATAAGAAGGTTATTAGGCTTCTCTTTATTCATCTTTTTCTTCTCTCTCTTCTATCGTTTTCTTAGGACTTTGTCTCTCTCTTTTCTTTCTTTCAGATCTCTCTCCCTCCCTCTCTCCACTGGGCCTGAAGTCCTGATATTCCTCCATTACACCCTCCGTGTAGTGGATACATAAAATGGCCTGAAGTTCTGATATAATTTAGGAATGGCTACAAATAAAGGCTAACATTGCATTTATATTCTTTGAAAATAACTTTAAGAAAGCATGACATTGACATTTGGAAGCAAAGGTATGATCATATGTACTTAGCTCACTCCTTAACTTCAAAAGTTCAACACTCTTCACTTAGCAAGCTCAGCAAACATTTACAATGATTACTATTGGTAACACTCTTGTAAACTATTCGTTCTTTTCCATTGTTTGACCATCCTAAACATTGCTTTCCACACTAAGCGGTAGATCTGTTTTCTCCTCTTTAATTAAGACATTCATTTCGTATTTCAAGTTCAATTCTTTTCTTTGAATGACCCTACTATGCATGTATGCTCAATTATTACACACAGATCATGCAAAGTGAGTTTATTCTCATTCTCTTTATAGTGTAGGTGTCAACATCACATGGATCTAGTCTTTATAGGGTTCTTAGGTAACCATAAGGTTCCCTAGATAATTCTGGTCTTTGGCCAGAAAGAGAGTTTTTTAAGGCCTCAAGGTTCAACTAGTGTGTTTGTGTGCGTGTGCTTTGTAATTCCAGCAACGTGTCAGCAAAGATCACTTCGTTGTAAACCCTACAAGTGTCCAATGATTGCATTGTTTGGACCATTAGAAAGGCAACCCAAAGAAAATTTATTCTAGGGTCTAATAATCGCAAACTATCTTTTTGAGAAAGGCCCTACAGCCACCTTTTTTGGTGACTGCAGTGCTGCAGAAAATTCTGCGGCAGCCAAATCTTAATGTTTGGTTACTACAATGCAATGCAACACACTGAATCACTCATACAACATGTTATGCCAATTTAAAACACTCAGGAAATTATTCAATCATGCTGTACAGACTATATTCATGTCAATTAAGAAAGAAATCAGATCCCACATGTTTCCTTTAGTGCTGGCAGCATGTATTGGAAGATCAAACATAAAGTTTAATTCAATTATTAATGTATTAATAGGTTTTTATTATGATTCTTATAGTAACATAAGTATTCATCAATGGTAAGGCTTATTAGAATTCATACCTAAGCAAAAATCTACGAATAGACAAAAATCTGTTCTTTTGGGCAGCAACACTGTTCTGTGCAGGAAACAACCTCTTGCACTGATTTTGCAAGATTTAACATATTCAAATTAAGAAAAACACAAAGGAGATATTTTTCTCAAATTTGTGGAAAATGAGCTCTAAAAAACTCCATTGAAAACATTTGCATCTAGAAGCTGGACAGCAGTGGCAACTTCTAGGAATCAATTTTGGGGCTTAATTTTACTGTCCTGGTTGCAACCTTAAAGGATTTTGTTTGAAGGCTTTTAGGGTTTATCTTGGAGAGAGAGAGAGAGAGAGAGCTGCGTTTGTTTTCTTTTTGCTTTCTTCTTTTTTAAAACTGACGTGAGGCTTGGGGCTTAATTAAGCGGCTGATTTATAAAGTAACTTTAGGGTTTTAATTGACTAACAGCAATAAGGTAAACTGATAGCTGCTGCAGGGGAATTTTAGGGTTTTAGGGCTATTAGGGATTTTAGGGCAGCTATAAAATAAAGTTGGTTTTTTTTTTTTTTTTTGGACATGTCCACACAAGAGGAGAGGAGGGTGATTCGAATTTCGAACTAATGACCTCTACTTCTTAAGGCGTGGTCCACAATTGATTGAGTTATCCCTTGGGGACAATGTTTAGGTAGTTTTACTTCTGAAATAAAAACACAGTTTCTTGAGGTAGGGTTGCAAGTAAAACTGTAAGCATTAAAACTAAAGTTTCCTTTCAAAAATAGACCTCTTTTATTTTTGAAATAACTTAGGAAAACAGCTCCTACAAAATAGGGATGTGTTAACATACAATTAGGACTTGTTTTAACAAAGAAAACTTTCCTTTTTGGGATAAAAGACAGCTGGGTAGATTTTGATAGGATTTAGACTTCAATTTTATTGACATTTTTGCCCCTTTTAAGTCTTTTTAATCCCTTTAACATATCCCTCTATTAAACCCACAAAATTAAAAGAGATAATTAAGGGAATAGCTACCAAACAAAAAAAAGAAAAGAACAAGCAACATCATAAAAATTACTCTAGGAGGTCTAGGGTTCTACAACAACACGATGTTATGGTGCCATCCCAATACTCAGTTGGAAACTATTATTATATGCGAACTTGATTAAGGAAAGGTATTGGATCCAACTTCTCTTAAAACCAAGAACGCACACCCATAACATGTCTTACAAAGTCTGAATAGTTCTCTCTAGCTGAACATCTGTTTGTGGATGGAAGGCAATACTAAATCTTAACTTGGTTCCCATCGCCTCTTCCTGAACCTTCCAAAATCTCAACGTGAATCAGGGGTCTCGTTTTGAGACAATTATTGTCGACACCCCATGCAATTTGACAACCTCTTGAAAATATAATTGTGTTAGTTTCTCCCTCGAGTACCTTACCTTGATTGGAATAAAATGGACAGCCTTTGTCAATCGGTCTACCACCACCCATATGACGTCTTGCCCCGTAGGTGCCCTAGGCAACCCTACCACAAAATCCATGGCGACTTCTTCACACTTCCACTATGGCACGTGAAGTGGCTGAAGAGGTCTTGTAGGTCTCTGGTTCTATGTGTGCTATCCGGATGTACAATGTAGAGTGAACGGTGAGCTTCCTCCCTACTCTCTTAAACTCCTCATCATTCGGTACAAATAATTTAATCCCAAAACCTCAATATCCCATCAATCATGACGTAGAAGTTTAGTGCTTCCCCTTTATTGACATTGGCCTTAAGCATCACGAACCTTGGGTTCTTCTCTTGTGCCACCTTAATTCTCTCTACCAACATTAATTGGATTACCAATTTAGCCATAAATGTTGGTTGTCCCTCTTCCACAATCTCTAAGCTGAGCCTTTCTAGATTTAATTTGGGGTAACTTCACTGAAGACCCCTAAACTTTCATCCGATTTGACAAACTCACCCCAAACTTCAAAATCTCTCAATTTAGTTCCCTGAACATTCAATTGCAATTAATTTGGACCCCTCCGTCAAATTTTAAACGTTAAATGCCATTTATACCCTGGCTTTTTTATAAAATTCCAACTTTACCCTTAATTCCAAAATGTTTCTTTATTTAAAAAAAAACAAAAATCAGGGATATTTTTGTCTTTTTTGTTATTTCTAACGGCTAAATTTGACGGAGGGGTTCAAATTGAAAGCAATTGAAAGTTTAGGGACTAAATTAAGAGATTTTGAAGTTTAGGTGGGGTTTGCAAATCGAATGGAAGTTTAGGGGTCTTCAGTAAAGTTACCCCATTTAATTTTGATTGTGATCATCAAGGATGCTACCTCCCCTACTGATCTAGCCCACCACACTTGCCTTTCTTGGATGGTAGTTGATCATGCAATCGTAATATATTAT
This sequence comes from Corylus heterophylla, assembly GCA_016403345.1. Classification (NCBI taxonomy): domain Eukaryota; kingdom Viridiplantae; phylum Streptophyta; class Magnoliopsida; order Fagales; family Betulaceae; genus Corylus; species Corylus heterophylla. Next base: position 58,669 of record JADOBO010000322.1, on the reverse strand, counting down.
CAGCTCTTAACCATCTCCTTTGTCTCATTTTCAGTTCCTTCCAAATGAAGAAATACTTGAGACATTTGTGGTCTATGTATATCTCACACGGAAAAGACCACTGTCTACAGCTCCACAAATCATGAGTGGGGTAATTCTGCTCATAGTTGTTTAGTTGGCAGGAGGCATATGTTGCAAGCTTCGCAATTTGCATGAGGACACATCCCAACTCACTCTTTTTCTGCTAACCTAGCCTATGCTTTGGTGTAGATCCAAACCTAGAGCCTATATGCTACCGTCCTAATACATATAATTTCTAAGGTCTTTAGAGCCGATTACTTTGGTACCACGTTGTAACGCCCCTTAATTATTATGCAATATATAATAACTTAAATGCACTACTATTGCACTTTGACGTTATAAATTCAACGAAATTAGCTATATATATATTGAAATTATATCCCTCAACAAATAACGCTTCATTTCATGTCATGGTTTTTCATAACTTTCATACCATTTCATAGCCTTTCATACTAGTGAGATCAGGCAGCTGAAATTGGATATGTCAGGTTTGACTAATACATTAATATAATTTTCTTTTTTTGATAAGTAATGTATTTTTTATGAAAAAGCGTAAGGCGCCCCTAAGAACAAGGCATTATTATACACAAGAGGCTCCAAACTAGTAGAAGAAACCCAAACAATACAGTAAGAACACCCACAAATCCACGCATCTGACTAGCCCTCAAATCCAAAACCCACATAACAACAAAGCCCAAAACCCCCCGAGGCGCTCAACGCTAGAAAGCGTGAGTCTTGCCTTTTCCTCACCTAGAGGATGTAACGTAACCTCTAAGGAGACATCAATCCCCTTACACGGATCCCCCATGAAAGTCCAGTCCAAACGGGTGGCAGGGGGGAAATCACTCAAAGGGCAAGGGAAATCTCTATCTTCCCCACCTCAGAAATCTCCATCCTCCTCTTCACTATCCACCAATTCCAAAGATGGACTGAATCCAACCAACAACTTTTGGGATTGGACCAAGCCTGTCACTGCACTAGAAGAGATAGGCGGGACACTTAATGCTGACACTGCCTCGGCGATCAAGCTATCATCCACTTTCAAAAATCTATTATCCCTCATCTTGCAGTTATAGCACTTCATGGGTTTAGAGGTGAGTAAAGACAGTGACAGCAAATCAAAAACCCGAAGCCTGAAGCCACGACACCTGACGAATCCTTCGGCCTAGGAAGCCCTCTTGGAGCCAACCCAGTATTCAAGACTACACTAGAGACCCTAACTGTAGGAACAAATGGAAGAGGGGCCATACCTGAAGCTTCCTTGCTTGGACCCAAAGCAATCGGCAGGGACAGAGGGTTGAGAAAGCCACATGGAAGAAGACTCTTCACCAGTTTAGGGTTCCCTCCATCATTGGGCCGAGTCTCCACAATAGATGATGCCGAAATCTGAGATTCTAATGTTATCTAGATGAATATCGACGACAAGCTTGCTGTCCAAGGAACGTCGACGACACCAGAACTCGCCAGGGTAGACCCAATAGAGACCCCTTCCAAAACCTTTGGGACCAGACCAACCATCAAACGAGCCTTTGTCACATCCTCTATCAAAGTCTTTGACGTCCCTAGGACCAAACCAATTGTCAGTGGAACCTTTGGCATATGCTTTGTCAAAGTCTGATGTTTCTAGAGCCGGGTCAGACCTGGACTTGATAATGGAACTGGGCTTAAAAGGCCTTTGGAATAAAACAGGAGTTTGGACTTGGACTTATGAAAGGGATAAGGCTTGGGCTTGTGTGCTTGCCTAAAGGCCCAAAGACCCTTCTTGCGCCCAATGGGCTTACGACCCAACCCAAGCTTCACCAGCCTAGCCAAAATTGAAGCCATCACCCGATCCAAATCCCCTAGCACCTTCTCAAGACCACCCTTCTATGCCCAAAGGATTGAAAACAGGTCCTTCTTTGTGCTCTGCACAACCCTACCCCCATTTGTAGCATCACGTGATGAAACGTCTGTGGCATAACCAGACAGATCTCCATGAACTAAGACATTAATATAATTACTTGTCTAAAAGTCACATCTTTACAACTTAAATGCATACATAACCCAAAAGTTGCAAAATATGTACCTTCCAACTATATTGGTAGATCATATCAAACTACAATGCCAAGGCAGACCAAAATCTACACAGTACAAAATAGCCTCAGGGAGTGTGTCTACCCTCTACTCTATCTGCTCATCCCCTAAGTCGGCGTCCTCTGTAAAATGCAATAATAAAACATGTTTCATAGTTCCTGTTCCCATTTCAAGTCAAGAGATAGATAAATAAACACATCCCTTTGCACGGCTAAAAACTAAAACATCATATCATATTTAACTTGCAAAGTAAATCGTCATAAACATATCATTACAATCATCATATCATCTTATTGCTTTTCCCCGTAGCCATGCTAGGACATTTAACACATGTACCATTGAGGTTGGCGCGTCTCATATGTCGTACGTAGCCCATCTTGTGGCCACAGGATGGGTGATCATGGCTTCATGTAAACATCCTTCACTATGATGGCTTACTCAAGATAGAATTTCCAGAGGTAATATCCAACTTCTTATCGCCTGGTTGCGTTGTGCTATCCCTATTCTTATTTATCACGCGGTACTGGTGTCATAATTAAAAGCTATGGCACATGCTCACACATACATTTAACATTTAATCATTGTTTTCTTAAACATTTCATTTCCTTTCATTTCATAACTTTCTGTGTAATTTCATATTGTGAGTACGTGCCACTTTTTACCTCATACTATAAATTTAGCTTTCATAAAAATAAAAAAATCCATTTTTCATTCTACATAACATATCAATTTCATACATCAAACATAACATACAACATATATGAAATTTATGGGCTCGCGTCAAGTAATAAAAGCACATCATTTCATGCATGTTAAAATATTCAATAAATTTGCAATTTATCATATAATAAAAGGCATCATTTTATACACACTTAAATATCCAATTTTATTTGCAAATTTATCATGTAATGAAAAAATTAAAAAAAAAAAAAAACATTATTTCATGCATTCTAAAATATCCAATTTAATTCCAAATTTATGGAAATAAACTTTTACATCATTCCGGAGCACGTTTACTTCGTTTGCTATATCCCTTGGTTCCTCTTTGTCCGCAGTGTTTCGTTTGTGGTCTACAAACCGCAGTGTTTCGTTTGTGGTCTACAATTAATTCTTTCTTGTTAGTCGAGTTTTTTCTTTTAACTTAAAATTAAACACCTAGTCCCTCTATTCGTCCTCTCATTTAAAAACCTCTTTTTTTTCTTAACCATATAGGTCTCTCTCTCTCTCCCTCCCTTACTACTCTCTCTCTCCACCTCACCGGCTGTGCTGTTGCACAACCCAATCCCTCTCTTCTCCCTCTTCAATCTCCCCCTCTCTTATACTTCTCTCTTCTGTTTGGGGTGGCGTGCACCATGGCTGTGCCGCCGGCCACCCCACTCTCCTTTTCCTCCCAACTTGCTTCTTCCCTCAATCCATCTCTCTCTCACTCACACAGAAACTCACACTTTCTCTAACAAAATCCCTCCTTCAAACACCATTCACACCCAATCATCAAACAAAAAATCTGGAAGAAGGGCACGGTGGGGAATCACGGTGGCGCGTCATGACAGTGGTGGCGGGAGACAAAGAGTCCATAGGAAAGTGGCTCTAATACTACGAAAAGCTTATGCTAAAATTTAATCGATACTGTAAGCGGAAGCTAGAGAAACCACCACTGGAAAGTGCCCTATAAGGCAGGTCTTGATCTTATTGACTTGATTTATTTGTGTTAGAGATGAGTCTATTTATAGGGAAGTAGGGTAAGTGAAGTGACTTAAGAAAGGTAAATACTTAATAAAGAAATTAACACAGATAGAAGATATCTTATATTCTGACAGATTTTAGCAAGGCTCTGTCATCAACATAAAAAACAGTTCTGTAGCTTCTGTATTGCATTGAAATGACTAAGGTTGCCTCCATTTCCTGATTTAAGTGCTACATCACCTAGTTTAATTGGATCTGGTGAAGTAAATATATGGTCAGTCATATTGTCAAAGTTAGCTCCTAGTGAATATACAAATATAAGTTCAAATCTCTGTTAATTTTGTCCCAACTATTTGAATTGTTATACATTCTAATAAATCATATACGGCGAGTTTTCTTTCTACCTAAATCCACCTTACATGTCATCTCATTTGTCACTTACGAAAACCATGTTAGTCCCAAATGTATTGTATACCTCAAGAGAAGTACCAATGCTTGATCCCGGTTATGAAAGCTTGGAGTTGCATACTCTTAACTGCAAGGTCAAGGGAACCTTGATAAATTCTTGTAATTGAGGATTAATCTTCTGTCATTTTGTTCTTATTACTTGCTACCCACAAAGTCTCCCAGTCTTAGAGATGTGATTCTTTTTAATTCTGTCATCTCTTACTGTTCGAATCTGCATCTTGTTGTCTGTGTACGTTGTTTTATAAGCATATACTTTTGTAACTGCATGATTGACCATGGATTCTCTTATAAATAAATGTCCTATAACCATTTTTCAGTTCTAACATAACAATTCATAGTGTGTTTTATTTTGTGAGTAACGTGATTTTTGAAGGAAATAGAGAGAATAAAATTTTCCTTACCAAGCCTTAAAGAGAGTACTCTCTCTTACAGGTTTCAAAAGGACTGCTCAAGGCTTCTTCTTATTAGTATCATGTATCTCAGATATTGGAGCTTCTATAAATTACATCTCTTTAAAGTTATCTTAGAATCAATATTTGTATTTGTTTCAGGATACATTATCGGAATAGGCCTTTTATTGTGGAAATTTGTCCATATTTTTTATTGTGTGCCTTCAGGAAATTACGTAGAATTGTATACTTGGTTTTCAAAATAAAATAATAATTAAATTGCAAGAAAGACAATGAGATTTATCCTGTTTTGTCAGGCTGATTTCCAAGTTGCAAATCTATTTTGTGCTACTAAAGGGGTCATCATGTGCCTCACCTATAAAAAATAAATAAAAAGGGGTCATCATGTGCCTTTTCATAGACATTTTCACTACCGCGTGCTTATCTAATGTGTTTTTATTTGTTATTTTTTCTTTCTTTATTTTTTTGCAAACACGAACAGTCACATATATCTGCTTCTTCTTTTTTTAAGGGATTTTCTTCAGATGTAATGGATCATAATTCTTTTATTAATTCTAATAAATCAATTTTGATATTTGTTTTACTTCAGACAACTTACGAGAACTTCCGCTACCGATATGATAAGAAGGAGAACCCATATAACAAGGGAATGATGAAGAACCTCATAGAGGTTTTTTTCTCCAAGATCCCCCCTTCTATGCATAAATTCCGGTCATTTGTGGAGGAAGAACATATAATGGTGGCATCTGTGACTCCAAATCATGGGGAAGCTATTATTAGCCCAAAGGAGAAAATTGACATTGAAATGGGAACTAGGTGTGCCGAGGGCGGTGATTTAAAACTTCCAGGAATTTTGCGACATTTGGACTACAGTGATTTGGAAGATAGTATGAAGAGCATGGAGGAAGAACGAAGAGCCGCTTTTGATCCAGTCCTGCCTGTTGAGCAAGGATCAAAACAATGTGTTCAAAGCTCCACTGATGGAGATGGAGTGGGAACGTTTATCCAAAGATCCTCTACTGGTGATGGAGCTGGAGTGTCTGATCAAAGCTCCACGGCTGCCAATGGAAGTGAAGCATTTGAGGGAACCGATGATGGAAATAACCTGCACCAAACCACAACAGCACCAGTTTTTCAAGCATAAAGGTTTTTTGGTCTTTCCATTCTGAATTTTCAAACTTTTGTTTTTAGGGATAAATACAAAAAAGCCTCCTGCACTACCACCCATTTTCAAAAAAGTCCCACAAATTGACTAGTGTGACACTTAGATATATCAAACTATTATTTCGTGGCAAATGAGCCACTCCGTTAGGGTTTGCCGTTAGATTAGATGGAAAAGTGGTCACGTGACTACTTTTTTTGTATTTATTTATTTTTTTTCATATAATCTCAACAAGTTTAACTTACTAGTCATTAATTAAGCATTTAGCCATGATAAATGGTAACAGCTGGTTTGGGTGCAGGACATTTTCTGTGGCTTATACACCTTGAAGCAGATGGGGATGATTTGTTGTTTCTCTAGTTGCCGTAGTTGGTTGCTTGAAAAGGCTGTGAGTTCCCAAATATTGAAGTTGAATACATGCTCAGGGACATTTTTTTTATGCTGGAAAAGAGGAGAGGCTGGCATAGGATTTTTCATCTCTTCATTATAAAGTTCAGACCAAGTTTGTTATAAGCTGTAAATGTCACATGCACTATTCCAAATAATGCGGAAACCTTCAACAAAATGGCGCCGGCAACAAATGTATAATGATCTCAACATTTGTGTTGTAGGTTTTCATTTTCCTTTGTGTTCTTCTTTACCACTTTAAATTACTCATGTTCAAGGTTTTTCTGTATTTGGCTGGAGTTGAGTATATATATCTGATGAACTGGACTGACTTGTATTTATAATAATGTGCAATATTCTTTTTTTGTTCCCTTTTTTTTTTTTTTTTGTATATCTCCAGCTCTAAAGATTTAGATTGAAGGATCTTCATTGTATCTGATTAGATTTGTTATCGATGTTCAATTAATCGTCATTTCTGATATATTGACTGGACACATGTCATAAGTGAATCGTGATAATAGATGTATGCCCTCGGTGTTGGTAAACAAAAATCGTGATAATAGGTTTTTATACAACTTTAAAAAAACAAATCGGTCATTCGATTTGTAGGTAAAGGTATGGGTTTTAAATATTTTGTATGAAAAAAAGGATAAGAGAAGTACAAATAAAAGTCATCTTTTTAGTCCATACAGACACCTTTGAGACACATTATTATCCGGTAGAAGTCAAGAAAAGAGAAAAAGATCAGAGCTCTAGGAGATTACATCAATTGTTGTTCAAACATGATCTACAGACTTGGAAAGAAGGTTATTCATAATAGGGCGTGCCTTACACATGGCCTCCAGTGCCACAGTTTTAGGCATGGTGATTCCATTACCTTCAGCCATATCTACTTTTTCCTTGCCAACCCTTTTCCACTCAAAGCACTGAATCAATGACCCCAAAGCTAATCCCACCGTTCGTTGGGCTAGCCCTGACCCTGGACATGCCCTCCTCCCCAGCCCAAATGGCATCAACTTGTGTGCCTCTGTCTCACCGCACTCAAATCTCTCAGGCATAAAGCTGGCTGCGTCATCCCATACCTTGGAGTCTCTGTGTATGGCCCATGCATTCACCAATAATATTGTGTTACGTGGAACATCGTATCCTCCGATGATACAATCATCAGAGGCCATGTGGGGTACTAGTAGAGGGGCTGCAGGATATAATCGAAGGGTCTCCAAAATTATCCTTTGTAGGTAACATAGTTTAGAGATATCTGGTTCATCCATCAAATTCTCTTCCCCAATTTGACTGTCCAACTCAGCTCTAGCCTTCTTCAATACGTCAGGATGATTGAGCAGATTGGACATCGCCCACTCTAATGTCACTGCTGAAGTGTCAGTTCCGGCAAGTAGCAAGCTCTGCACAGTATACATTATAAAAAGGGTTAAGCAGGAAAAATGGACTGATCATTGGGAGTATAGCAACTATAATTGAGCAAGATTTTATAACATGGTTTAGCTAATTCAATGTCACGGCCGACACTTTATGTGCATCTATATATACAAATGCCCCAATTCCCATCCATTAAATAAAAATAGCCCCATAATAGATATGTACACATACATGCATGAAGCCACGTTTCCCATAATTTTATACTAAAAATTATAATAATCCTATCTCCACTTATCTGGAAAAACATAATAAGCGGGCGCTAAAACTTACCAAAATAAGGGCTTTGATAATTTGGTCCGTGTAATAATCAGGCTGTGATTTCTGCAAGGAAAGCAGATGGTCGATCATAGTGTTTCCCTCCTCCTTACCCTTCTTCTCGTCAATAAGAGCTTGCAAGAAGGCATCCATCTTCTTGGCAAGCCTCATCAGCCTCTTCTCCAAACCCCCATGATCAATCCACCGCAAAATGGGCACGAATTCTTGAGGATTCGACGCCCCTGCTGATGCTACAACCTCTATCATCATCTTCTTAAACCGTCTCGCTTCTTCCTCGTTCTTCACCTCCTCTCCGTACCCGTAGTACCGCTTCCCCGCCACCATTCTCATTATGATGTTAAAGGTGAGGTCCGAGAACATTGATTTCAGCTCCACCTTGGTGAAATCTTGGGACGAGTTGCGTCCCAGTTTGTGCAGCAAGCGCTTGATCTCGTCCCTTCGGATGCCCAAGAACATGTTGAGGCGGGGGGTGGAGAAGATCTCGAGCGCGCTGATGCGGCGGAGGTTGCGCCAGAGGTCGCCGTAAGGGACTCCTACCACGGTGCTCTGGTTGTAGCCTACAATCTTGGCCACGAGGGAGGGAGGACGGTTGGCTAAGACGATGTCGTTCTTGGTGAAGCATTCCTCGACTGCAGAAGGGGACGAAACGATAACCACGAGGCGGGAGCCGAATCGGAGAGAGAAAATCTGGCCGTATTTTTGAGAGAGGCTGTGGAAAGTCCGGTGAATGGGCTTTTTAACGAGATGGAGATGACCGAGAATTGGGAGAGAAGGTGGGCTGGGAGGGAGGTGTTTCGGTGTTCTTCTTTGAAGGTAGATGATCAGCTTGAAAGCAACGGCGACGAAGAGAAGAGAGAGGGATGAGTAGAGAAACACCATGGCTTCCATATTTGCTTCAGTGCTTCTTTCTGATATTTGATATTGAAGACGACAAAAACTGATTTGGCATGTTTTATATGTATCACGTGCTAAGACAGTGAGGCCTCCTCAAAACCTCACGCGTCAGTGAGTGCGTATGCATTTGTTTTATTTGCTTAATATATTTGATCTTTCGCCATCGACTACGTGTCGCATTGGCTAGCCGTCGATTTTTTTATATTTATGGTCCCTTCAAGACCTCTGTTTTTTATTTTTTAGTGAATAAAATACTGTTTAAGTTAACAACTAAACGTTCTACAAACAAAAATGGACTATAATCTAATCGAGACTTCTTATCCTCTTTCGCTTTTGTGGATTGACACCAAATTGAACCAATAGACATGAAAAAGCACATCAAGGTTGTCTCTATATATAAGCCGAGTGTCACCAAAACAGTGCATGTGTGATTTCTCTTTTATTTGCTTTATCTTGGTGTTGCCTAACACGTAGCTTAAGAGTAAATACATACGTGGCCAAACCTGAGTGGCTGAGTTTTTTTTTTTCCAGCTAGATTGATAATATATTAAAAGCCACAGCAAGATCAGGAATGATGCCGAACATAATATAGCAGTTTGCATAAACCTCAACACAATCGAGAGCTCTTGACAAAGTGGAACAGAAGAAAGTTGCCATGAGACCTGATCAGTTCTTGGCGTAAAAAATAAAAAAGCCAGGTTCCCAGTAGGGGCCAAAGGGTCCAAACCCTATAAATTATTCATTGTAGACAAAAATTACTTCAAACACGGGGGACTTTAGTGTTAGCTTCCCTTGTTTGGTCAAGCCAAACACGTAAAATGTTTGATGTAAATGAAGAGTGAATTAATGGAGTCAAAAAAAATTCAACTCTCATAATTTTTATAAAAGTTTAATCAACTCAACAAATCTAGAGGAAGATTTCATTGTATACCTAGAGCACCGTAGCGTAAATTAGTGAATTTATTCATCAAAAAAACACACGTGTTTCATATTTTCGGATTTGTTTATATATAACTTGTTTTTGTCTTTTTTTTTTTTTTTTTGGTGTGTTTGGTTGTCGTGTTGAGGGATATATATGAAAATGGTGAAATTGTTGTCCGAAAGGGAGAGAGAGAGTTGGGGGGATACTAAATGCATGGGCATTTAATGCACTACAATCATTAAAAATTTTGGACAATACTACCCTTCAAAATAAAAAATGAAAAAATTTTAAAATGGAGAGAATCCGTTTTCCAAGAGCGTCTAGGTAATGCTCCCGATTATTTATTTTAGTAGTTAATGGCTTTATGGGGTTTGTGCACGTTTTATAATGGGGAGTATTTTTATGCATTCACGCACTTCACCTCTCCTTGTACGGGCGGTATGCAAAGAACTTTCTATTTCTTTAGGAAAATGTTAAAGGCACAACATAAACTCAACTTAAAACCAACTTCTCTCCTACATGGCATTTATTTATTTTTTTATTATATTTTTTTTAAAACCAAAGTAAAGGCATGCAAAAATCAAATTTCAGAAATCCTAAAAGTCCTCTCTCAGTCCCTCGCTCTCCCTCCCTCGCTCACCCTCTCTCCTCCGGCGAGTTCATCGGCCACCGGAAATCCCCTCTCAGTCTCTCGCTCTCCCTCCCGTGCTCACCCTCTCTCTCCTCCGGCGAGTTCTTCGGCCACCGGAAATCCTCTCTCACTCCCGCGCTCACCCTCTCTCTCCTTCGGCGAGTTCTTCGGCACCGGCGAAGCTGTCCGTCCACTGTCTCTCTCACTCCGGCGAAGCCGAAGGCTCTCTCTCTCCTCCACCGGTGGTAAGCAATCCCTCTCTCTCATCCACATTCAAAATCTAGGGCTTTTTGATTTATGTGTAGTGGGTGCTAGAATAGTGTATTAGATTTATGTGTATTTAGGGTTTAGATTTCTGTTTTTTGAATATTATTGGGTGTATTTCTGTGTATTTCTGTGTCTCTGATTCAAGGGACAGATTTTGTCAAGAGCTCTTGATTTGACTGTTTGCTTTCTTTGGCTTCTTTCATGACTTAATTCTATACCTACTGATACACAATGCTTTTATTCAATAATTAAAGTACTTTATTGTGACACCCTATCTTGAATTATTCCAATGGTTTTCTTATCAAGCACCTCTTGTAAAGATACACACATGTGAAGGAAACATGTTAGATCTGCATTTTTTTTTTCATGGCAGCAATTAAGTGACAAATCAAATTGTTAAATTTGACTTCTGTTATCTTTAGCTATTATGGGTGATATCAGTGTTCATTTAAATTTATCTCTTGGTTTCTGCAGCTATGCTCTAGCAATTGAATTCCAGTTGCGAGTGATTGATGCTTGGGAAAGCCATGGCTCAAGTGTAGGAGATGAACTTCGAGAAGCCCACCAAATTCTCGTAGAGCTGAAGAAAGAAGCAAATGGTGCATCATCGAATGAGCTCCCCGTGAATGTCCTGTTGTCACCCCCAAGTTTTTCTCCAAATTGAATTTGAGAAAATTCCTCCAACTTAATCTTTAAACTAACATTTTGTCCTTAGGATATGTGATTTTCACATGTGTTTTTAATAGAATATATATAAAAATATATGTAAGAATCAAATGTTCCCAAATGGCTACCATACTAGAACTTGTATTTTAGGACCTAGTTTCTAGTCTTGATGTTATCCACGCATAAATTCCTTACCACTAAGTTCTTTAATATGGAGTATATGGCTATATGCATTTCAAGAATCGAATATGTACACTTAACAGTTCTACAAGAATGTGGTAACATACAATTCAAAAATATACATTGTCTTAAATGGTCATTTGCAAATTGAACTAAGACAACCATTACCCATCAAGAAAAGAATGTGATTTACAAAAATGCTTGAGATCCATGATGGTTTTACAATGTGGACTCCTCTGAGATCCATGAGATCATGAATAATCCTTGACAATCCAAATTCAAAAGAAAATCGAATAAAAAAAAAAAGATCCCAAATTGGTCTGTTGTGCACCAGTGATCTACAAATTCTTACTCTGCTATGCATAAAGCAAATATTCCTTTTGGGTCCTGTTTCGGTGTTTTAAGCATGAAAATGGGTAAATAGGACACTAGAATTTATCAGTCTTCTTTAAGGCATTACATTCCCTATAAAAAACTTTCATAAACAATAAGAAATATGCAGAAACATAAATGACAAAGCTCTTCCACGTTGCTCCCAACACAATCCTTTTAAAGAGTTACATGACAATTTCTCAAAAAGACAAAGTCACATGGCAACTTTCCAAAAAGACAGTTACATGCAAATTCCCTAAAAAAAATGCCAACATCAAAGGCATAAACTATATTAAATTTTTCATTCCCACCGATCATCTTTGTTTCTTCAAATTTTTCATCTCCATCCAACTCTTCATTCGAACTTTCATCCCCATCCAACTCTTCATCCGAACAAGTGATCCTTAAGACATTTGGTTCTTCAACTTCTTCATCCACATCTATCAAAAAGGGATACAAAGTTAAAAGCCATCTTGGTGTGTCAAAGCAAAATTATAACCCAAACAAAAGATGAAAAGTCAAACCTATTTGAAGGCAATCTTGCTCCAAAAAATCTTCATCATTTGAAATACGTGTATACAAAGATTCAACTTCACCATCCTTGTCCATTTAGGCAGCTATAATGAGTAACTTTTCCACTTACCTAATGTATAATTTAAAATATTATTGTATAAGCAGTGTGAACTATAAAAATCATACAAATAGTAAGAACTTAAAGAGGCTTGAAAAGAAAAACACAAAACACATGCAAAAAGACATACAAACACTACTTTTCTCTGTAAAATCACAAAACACATGCAAAAAGACAAACTAGAATATGCAATCACTTATTAAATAAGGTTGTTGAGTTTTCGAAAATGACCAAAATATTCCAACCAAGAAAAGCCTGCAGCAGATGAGGTACCCTAATTTGCTTCCAATTTTCATTTATAAAGATTTAAAATCATTACTTATACAACAAATTAATTAACCTTCCAAATCACCATTCTCTTTCTACAGTACATATATAAAACCTTTTTTTGTTTTTATAAAAGATTTAATTAATTATTGTAATTAATTTGATAATTAAGGTCCTCCTTTAAAGTTTTAATCAGACAACTAATGCACATGCACCTGCCACCTATTTGTTATACCAAATTGTCAACGAGGGGAATAAATGAAATTCTATATATATATAATTCAAAGTATTGTTGTTTTCTTGTTATGTTCAGAGTGATTTCAGTGGAGAAGCCCTGGGTTTGTTTCAGGAAATGGTTTTGAATGGAATAAGACCCAATGAGTTTAGTTTGTCTAGTATTCAAAGCTTGCTCGAGTTTGGGGGATAGTGGTCAAGGAAGGAAAATTCATGGGTATTTGATAAAGCTTGGATATGATACTGATCTATTCTCAGCAAATGTGCTTGTTAACATGGATAAAGCTTGGACATGAACAATAAGCTAAAAATCCAATGCATATCACTCCAGCATCATAGGATTTGATGGGGGTTGCAATGAGCCTAAATTTCATGGTAGTCATGATATAGACTTTTGAAGACAAACAAGGTATAAAATCTAGCATGAATTGCATATATCAAGAGTAAGGAACAATGTCCAAGGATTCATGGAATAGCATAAAAGTAGTCATGGTTGGTGTTCACATTTTGAAAGTGAGAACATTAAGCAAATCCAAGTAGATCTAAACAAAAGGTTCCAATGTACAGAGGTTGAGACTTTACCAGAATCATATTTCATGTGATGACAAAAATTATTATTAATCATTCACACAAAATTGCTCATTACTTATCCATAGGGGAACTACACTTATCCCCTCAATCTACTACACAACTTGCAATGTCAATCTCCAATCTTTCAATTTAGTTAATGTACCTTCTCGTTTCTATCATTGGGGTCACAAACGGGACATTGTGATCCAAAATGACTAAAATACCATGGATTAGATTTTTTTTAAAAAAAAAACCCAAAAACCTAAAATACTTTACCAGAATCACATTCTCCTCTGTTTTTCACTCTGCTTTCTCAATCTTTCTTTCTTACCAAAGAATCATATACTTCCAGACATTGATCACGGGTAAGCCTCAACCCTTTTGCAAATCCAAATTTCTCGGAAAAAGTTTTTCAACTTCTTTCTAGCTCTCTGTACGCACAAATTCTTTCCCGCTTTGGCGCTTTGCTTCACACCCCATCTCCAATACAATCCCTTATAATCTAGTATAGTATTTTATTTTATTCATCTCACAGAGCTTTTTTTTTTTTTTTGTTAACAATTTTCTTCTCAGGCCAAATCCAGAGCAGCAGCAATGGATCCGATTCAAGCAAACCAACGGGATTCATTTTCCGACCAGTCAGAAATTACTGAGCTTTTTGATATATCAAGGTGGATATATACCTCCCTAAACCCTAAACAAATCCATACCCAATAATATTCAAAAAACAGAAATCTAAACCCTAAATACACATAAATCTAATACACTATTCTAGCACCCACTACACATAAATCAAAAAGCCCTATATTTTGAATGTGGATGAGAGAGAGGGATTGCTTACCACCGGTGTAGGAGAGAGAGAGCCTTCGGGTTCGCCGGAGTGAGAGAGACAGTGGACGGACAGCTTCGCCGGTGCCGAAGAACTCGCCGAAGGAGAGAGAGGGTGAGCGCGGGAGGGAGAGTGCTGGAGTGAGAGAGGATTTCCGGTGGCCGAAGAACTCGCCGGAGGAGAGAGAGGGTGAGCACGGGAGGGAGAGCGAGAGACTGAGAGGGGATTTCCGGTGGCCGATGAACTTGCCGGAGGAGAGAGGGTGAGCGCGGGAGGGAGAGCGAGGGACTGAGAGAGGACTTTTAGGATTTCTGAAATTTGATTTTTACATGCCTTTACTTTGGTTTTAAAAAAAATATAATAAAAAAATAAATAAATGCCATGTAGGAGAGAAGTTGGTTTTAAGTTGGGTTTGTGTTGTGTCTTTATCAAACCTCATTTCTTTATATATTTAGTATTATTGAATATAGAAGATGATATTGTGTGTATAGAATGGATAAGAGGATTAGAGAGATGGATAATGACCGGGACCAATTGGACGAATGCAAGGGTACATATTATTGAGTCTTCGAGATACTCTGATATTTCCAAAGTAACAGATTATAAACAAGCTAAATAGATCTTTTTTATTAATCTCTTCTATAGTTTGGGCTTATAAAGTCATACTGATTGCTAACTACTTTGACAGCTAAGTCCAACTACCTTTAACTCAGGTCAATTGTCTTAACTAATTACTCTCACTTATTTGATATAGAACCATTATAGATCTCTCACATTGTGCGGCCGGAGTCTTAGTTTAAGTGTATGTTTGAAATTGCGTTTGAGAAATAGATTTTTAAAGTTAAAAAGTATTTTTTTGGCAAAAACTTTATTTTTAAGCTTTTGCCAAAGTGCGTTTTTGCTATTTTTAATTTTCTTTTTTTACCCTTAAAAGCACCTTCATTTTATTTTATTTTTTTACCAAATGGATACTTTTCTTTTCAAACGAGGTTTTTTGAGTATTAAATGCACTTTTAAATTCCTCAAACAAATCCTAAAAATGACTCCAAAAAGACGGTAGAATAAAAAGAAACCAACGCCAAGACTGCTGTTTCTTTTTATCTTACGAGAAAAGTTAACGTGCAGACTTATAATATCTATATCATACTAAAAATTGCATTTATATCGTTTCAAATTACCAACAAAATTGTAATTTCCTTTACATGACAAAATTATTCTTAATAATAATAATTAAAAAAAGAAAAAGAAAAAGAAAAAAAGATGGTGACAGCCACAGGCCACCAGTCAAAAGATTCACTAATTTTTAAGGGTATTTTTGTTTTTGTTTTTTTTTTTTAGGATAAAAAAGGTGCATTGTAAATTTTTAATAATTTGAAGGGACATTGATGTAATCTTCAATTAAAAAAGGCATTATAAATTGAGTATTATTTTGAGAGATTTTTTTATTTTTATTTTTATTTTTTTTGGGTCAACAGCATGTGGAAATTTGAACTTCTTTTACCATTTGACGGAAACAATTATATATAAACACGGTAACCTAAGAGGTCTTCCTTTCTTTATTTATTTAGTTTTTATTCCATCTTACATTTCTTCCAATATATAAGTTAGTTTCAATAATTCTTGTTCTTTACATTTCTTCCTAGCGGCTTGGCCTATGGTAGGTATCTGGTTCACCGCTTTAGGTATCAACACTATGACTTTCAACTTAAATGGTTTCAATTTCAACCAATCCGTAGTTGATAATCAAGGGCGTGTAATTAATACTTGGGTTGATATTATTAACCGCACTCACCTTGATAAGGAGTTATGTATGCATGAACATAATGCTCATAATTTCCCTCTTGGCTTAGCTGCTGTCGAAGCTCCATCTACAAATGGATAAAACTTTGGTTTTAGTATTAGTATTTATGAATTATTGAAAATAAATGAGCAATAATCAACTTCTTGTTCTCTTAATTAGCCTTATAATTACTATTTAGTTGTCTTTTACTTACATAAGTCTTTTTCTTTCTTTACTTTTGTTGAAGACAATTTTTAGAGGAATGACGTGGCACGATGTCCGAGGAGTCGTCGGGCTGCAAAGAATAACAAACAAGAGGATAAGAGTTGCCGGTGGTGTGTCGGCGGGGGATAACTCCGATGCCTACGTCAGTAATGTATTTGAGAGGGAGAAAGTAATAAGCAATGAGAGCTTGTGAGAGAATTTTCCGATTACCAAATAATTAATTGAAGCTTCCCTTTTATAGGCATCAGGTAGTAGTTGTCTCCCTAGAATAGTCGGCCCCACATTCTCGAGGATCCGTGTGTGCCATGTAGGGGAAGTGGATCGTGGGTACTCTGCGATCGTGAGATCGTGGAGTAAGTTAGTGGGTGGCTTGGCCACGTTTGTGTCAAACATGGGTGCCCGAGTGATCCTTGGGTGCACGTGTCTTGATCTGGCGCCCATAGTTGTGCCACATTCTAGCGAAGGTGGGTGCTGTGTTTGGGACACTGGGTGAATCCCATGTTTATTGTTGAACATGGGATTCCTTCATATGTGGAAGGACCATTGTATCCTCGGTAAAGAACCGTTATACCCTCGGTGGGCTGACCATGCATCAGGCTGGGCCTACTAAGTCATGGCCTGGGTGTGGTCTATGTGGGCTTGTACATTGGATTGGGCTTAGAGGCCTGTTGGGCCTTATGTGGCCAATCCATGACCCAACACTTACCTCCAATTTCCTTGTCCGAGTGACTATGAAAATTTCATGTTCTTTAGAATGAGTCAGCTTCCTGAATCCCGACCTGTCCTCGGTGAAAGGATTTTCTTGGATACATCTTCGGAAATTTGAAATTTTGAATTTTAAAATTTTGGAGGGAATTTGTCTTTCGAACTTCCGAGCCAATGATTTTTGAGACCGTTGGTCTTCCCGAGCTATGGTCGACATCTTGCACGCTCGACCTTGTTTTTTGGGTATTGGGCCACGTGTCTTCGTTGGTGTGGTTGAAGAATCGGTAGCTACGTGTCAAGGAGAACTACAGGGTTTCGTGTGCCACCCATTCCTCTCCCCACTTAAGTGCATTTTTACGAGGCTTATAAAAGGCGTCTTCTTTCCTTCTTTCTTCATCTTACAAAATTTTCGCAAGCTTCTTTCACAGAGCTCCATTTTCGTTTCTTCAAAGCTTTGCTGCAAAATTTTCCACCAGCTTGCTTCCATTCTTCCAGTTTCCCCCAATACTATTTTTTGAGAATATTATTTTTCAGGGTATTAGTTAGATCTGTTCTGTTTGCTGAACCTTTTGTGTAATACCCCGAAATTTATACCCTAAAATAAGGTGACCTTAATATCAAGGATAATGAGGATTTGCAATTTTATTAAGATTTATATGGAGTTTGGAAAATAGACTTAATGTGAAAGATAATGGAAATTGCTATCTAGAAATATAGTGAGTTATTGAAAGAAGAGTCGCATTGTTTTGGACGCTGAAAATTCAATGAGTGACCTTAAATAAAACTGCTTTAAGACCTTATAGAATGATGAGAAAGGGAGATTTTAAAAGTGGTTTCATGATTTTTGGATGCTTGTAGAAGGAGTCATGATTTTTAGTAGATACAAGTGTCAAAACAGGAATTTCAGTCAAACAGAGGCACAGGATTTTGAGGGACTTTTGAGGTACCAAAAGTATATGGGTTGCTATAATTTTTGGATATATTGTGGGTCTTTGAATGAGAAAAATTTCAAGCCAAATTTTGTGTCATTTAGAGTTAAATTGAAAAAGTTATGATTTTTGCAAGTTTAATAGGTCAAGCTGTCGAGTAGTTAAAGTACCTGCGATTTGGAAAATTAATTGAATGGGTTAATGATGTCTGTAAGCCACGATTTTTGGGTATGTGGTAGTCAAAAGGTTTAGGTTCATTGTTGTGCAAATTTATTTAACTTGCAAGTGCACGAATCAATTGTAGCTAATGGATTGCAAGTGTGAGGTCGAACCCACAGGGAATTGTGTTTTTGAAAGAGCAATTTATATCTAAACTAATTAAATCTTAATCTAGTTCCAAAAGGTTTTTGATTTTGAATTTAGTTTTGAAATTAAAAGACAGACGTAAACTAATTAAAATAAACTAAGAGATAAAAGACTAAGGTTTGAGAATTCACACTCATTGAATCATAACAACATACTTCCATGTTTATCAATATTAATTTGAAGTTCTCACAATTAAAATCTTAGATATGTTTTACTATGCTTCAAACAATTAATCAAAACCATCCCATGTATCCATTCATTGCACAAATCACAAGAGGAATCCAATATCAATTAAATCATTAGATGTATCCGTAAATCACAAAAGATATATAATCTTAATTGAAAGATCAAATGTATCCGTAGAACAAATCATAAGGGATATCCAATTATTTAGGCAAATAAAATCAAGCAATCAATTATGTGAAATTATCTTAAATCATCAAATGTATCATTGAATCACAAAAGATATCAAAGAATCACTCCACACTTTGAAAAGAAGTAAAACAATTTAAATATTAAACCCAATAAAATCAGATAAATAAAGACTTACATGAAAGTATTGATGTTCTTCATCGGTGAGGCTTCATCCCCAACCTTAGTTGGGAATTTATCTCCACATAAAAATAAAACCTAAACTAAAAAGAGAAAAACTGTAGAATTTTGCTATCTAGAATTGTCTATATCTTCTTGAATGCAAAGAGGTCTATTTATAAGCTTAGGAAAGTCCTAAAAGCCCTATTAAACCTAGATAATTCGGAGGTCTGTCTCTAGTCAAAATAGAAGTCTGAAATCAGAATAGGATTTATCCAAATTTGTGTCCTTTAATTGAGGGGCAATTTTGGCATAGTAACCGTCCGAATTAGGAAAATCCTATTTCACAATGAATTGTATTATTTTGAGTTAGCTTTCCAATACCATTTGAATTACTTCAATCCAATATTTGAGCAGAAAGTTATGTTCAAAATACTGAGACGTGTGCAGAATCTTAATTTGAATTAAATCTGAAATTTTATCAAATCTGATCTTTAATCCAATCTGATCTTTAATCCGATTTAACCTTTTCTTAAATTTGGTTAAACTTAACTACCTCATCTAGGTTTTCTTAAAGTATGCTTTCTTCCAAACTTTGCATTTGTCCATTTAAAGCTGTAGTTTTTCTTCAATGACCTACAAAATACTTAAAACACAAAACTAATAGAAAACATTAAACAATGACACAGCTAAAGGATTAACTAATGTAAATAAAGGAGTCCAAATGTGGAATATGTGTCTCAAGAGGGACAGTGATGAAGGAAGGAGCTTCAGTACTCACTTTCATGTCACCGGGCAGATTAGGATCCATTGGGGACTCACTATTCTCATGATGCTCAACTTGCTCCTCTTTCTCTTCCTCCTCTTTGTTATCCACAATTTCCTCACTCTCTAGTGTGATGGTGACTTGGGCATGCTCATGATAAAAATTTTTGGAATCATCCTCATCAATCATGTAGTGCCTTTCAGCCATCACTAACTTTGAAGCTCTTCTTCCTCTATTCTATTGAAGTCAGCAACTAGATGACCTATCTATCCTTCTATCTTGGTCATGACCTGCTTAAGTTCTTGTATGACTCTTCCATTAGCCATGTTGGAATTCCTCATCTCTTGTACAGCTTGATTGGTGAAATCTTTTAGCTCTTGTATATCTTGGGAATTGCGCATGGTAGTATTCTTCATATCTTGTATGTTCTTATCCATTGATTGCATGAATACTTTCATCATGTCTTCCAATGATGATTGTGGTGCAGGTTGTGACACTTGAGTGGTAGATTGATAAACAGGAGGTTGAACTTGATGATCAAACTGCGGATATTCTGAATGATGCAATTTATCAAATTGGTGAGCATAATTTCCTATAACCTGAATTGATCCTGAGAAATCAGATTGGTTGCTCCAATCCGGGTTGTAATAATTGGAATTTGAATTAAACCCCGAACTGGAGAAACTGGTATTGATTTGTTCATATGAAAGTTAGATCTAGTTGCTCTGATTTGGTTTAATTTGTCCCATAAGTCGTTGAGCTCAACTCGCAGATTTGGACAATTATTTTCCTCATGATAAGGATTGAAACAATATGAACATGGTTTATGTAGGTAAAAATTTTGATGGTAGTTGATAGGAGTTGGTGTCCTATAACTAGGAGAGGCATAAAAATCATTAAAATGAAAATTCATGCTACTCCTTGATTTTTTAGCATGCAAATATCCCACATAAAACATTAACCGTTTAATTTTTAATTTTTAATTTTGGTATTTTTAAATAAATTAAACTAAAAAAAAAAAAAACTAACTACCTAAACAAATAAAACTAAAATTTAAAAACTCACAAAAGGGACCAAAAATAAATTTTTGGCAAAGATCTACGGAACTGCTGCAATTGTTGCCTTTGCTGATGTGCGCTTGATCGCACTTGAGTGAAGATGCGGCAGGTAACGAGCGCAGGTAGGGGTGTAAACGAGCCGAGCTTGGGCGAGCTTTGGCTGTCCAGGCTCGGCTCTTTTATTTTTGGGCCAGGCTCGAGCTCGAGCTCGAGTAGAGTCGAGCCTGACTTTGTTGTTCTAGGGCTCGACAGGGTTGGAACCTTGTTCGAGCTCGTCTACTCTTTTTTTTTTTTGGTAATTTAAGCCTAACTTTAAGAAATCCGCCCAATATTTTCTGGGCAACCAAACAAACACATCAAACGGCAAGGAATCTCACATTTACAAGGAATCTTGACCCACCCAAAATTGATCCCAACCATAAAATTAGCCTAACTTTAAGAAATCCGCCCAATATTTTCTAGGCAACCAAACAAACACATCAAACGGAAAACCCCAAACCACCCACCACCCAAGAAGAAACGGAGAAAAAATAACCCAAAAAGAAAAGAAAAACCCACAAATCTTATTACCTCCTCCGCCTCCGATCTGCGGTGTACTGCGAGAGTGAAACGTCCTCCGAGAGCGGCATGGACAGCGGGGTTGGCGGTGGCAAGTTCACGGAAACAGGGCACGAGCTGTTCAGCTTCAGCCAGGCGTCGAGGTGTGCAGTGGATGCTGTTGGGGCACTGGGAGAGTGGTAGGAGCGGCAACAGAGAAAGGAGGCAAGGAGGATGGTGGAAAGTCTGTGAGAGGAGAGTCGAGAGAATGGAGAGACCTGTCGAGAGAATGGAGAGATCTGATAGATTTAGGTTAAATTTGGGTTCTCTAATTTACAACCGTTGGATTAGGAAAAATAATTAAATTTTAAATATTAACGGTTGGATTCGTTTTACCAAAAACTTATCCCATGTGGCTGTGTCTACTTAGATCTGGTGTGCTTGTTTAATATGATCCATTGATCATATATACGTTTTCAACATTTAATATTACTTGTCAGATTAGATCAAACAAAGCAAGTTTACGGTGTCTCTGTTACACCATATACATTCTTCTTAGTAAATGCTTGATAGTTGTCATCCATTAATATCATCCAACGGCTATTAGATCATCAAAACATTTTGGACGGCTACAATTACACTTATATACCATAAATCAAATTCAAATTCAAGTAAATTATTAAATTCAATAAAAAATTCAAAATTCAAAATTTAGAAATTAGGAATAAAAATTGTGTTATGTAGTATTATTTAGGTTAGTTTGTTATTTCAATTTTAATAATTTCAATTTTAAAAATTGTGTTTTTTTCAATCGCGTATTTTTTTTTCTTCTTATTTTAGATTAAGTATTTTTTAAATTACAACGTAAAACGCTTTATGTCACACACTCACACACACTAATCACTATTATCATATTACATATAGTATTATTTAGTTAATATGTTAAAATGTTAATGCTTAACACGGGTCAAGTATATAATGTCAATATTAATATATATTGTATCTTATATGTAAACATTTATATACTTATATGGTTATATGATTGTATCATTATCTAATTTATATGGGTAATGGGTCAATGTTAATTGTTATAACTTATATACTTATATTATATGTTCTCATTATCACGATTCATGATATATGATTTAAATTCAAATTGTTAAGTTTTTACTTACCGTAAATTGTGATTATAATGTATAAATTATAAGAAACACATTAGTTACTTAATTATTAATCATTTAATCTAATAGTAATACTCAAACTCTAAGTAATAAATTCATATGATCTAATGGTCGTACACTCATACTTAAATTTTATGATCATATTATCTCACAATTAATATTAATATTAACTTAGATCTAAGATCATGTGATACATCATATATGTTTTATAAGAATAAAGTATATAATTATAATGTATTGATTAAATAACACAATAATTTATGCAGATATACCATATGATTATATAATGATTAATGATTATGTGATATATACAATTCCAATTTCCAAAGTATAAACTATCTAATTATAATATTTGTATTAAATGACACAATAACTTGTGCGGTTGTACTATATGATATATATATATATATATATATATATATATATATATATATTTCTTATATGTTTTTATATTAATATATACATATATTATATATATAATATATATACACACATATACATAAATAACAAAAAAAAAAACAAAGGTATATAGTATATTTGTTATTATTGAGTAAATGAGTAATGTTAATTATATATTGTTATTTGTTACTTAATAAAAAATATACGAGCCGAGCTCACAAGCTGCTCACGAGTTAGCCGAGTCGAGCCGAGCTTGCTTCGTTTAATATTCGAGTTAGGATTTGTGTTCGCGAAGTGCTTCATTTAATATTCAAGTCGAGCACGAGCCGAACTTATGCGAGCCGAGCCCGATCTTGCTCGCTAGACGCTTCGCTCACTTAACAGCCCTAAGCGTAGGTGCCCTTGAGCTTGCTGTCTTGGTCCCAAGTGCACTTTATCGTAGCAGGGCTGCGATTGATCGCACTAGTAGGGGTTGCGGCAGAACTGTAAAACAAGCCAAAAAAAAAAAAAAAAAAAACAACAACAACAACAAACAACAAAAAAAATCTTTTTTTTTTTTTTTTTTTTTTTGTAATTAGTAACATGAATAAAACAAAATAAATTGCAGAAAAATAAAATCATAATTATAACTAGTAGAAGAATAAAACTAATTTATAAATAAATTGGTTTAAAAATTAAACAATTCCCCGGCAACGGCGCCAAAAACTTGTTGTGCAAATTTATTTAACTCGCAAGTACACGAATCAATTGTAGTCAATGAATTGCAAGTGCAAGGTCAAGCCCACAAGGAATTGTGTTTTTGAAAGAGCAATTTATATCTAAACTAATTAAATCCTAATCTTGTTCCAAAAGGTTTTTGATTTTGAATTTGGTTTTGAAATTGAAAGACAAACGTAAACTAATTAAAATAAACTAAGAGATAAAATACTAAGGTTTGGAAATTCACACTCATCGAATCATAACAACATACTTCCATGTTTATCAATATTAATCTGAAGTTCTCACAATTAAAATCTTAGATATGTTTTACTATGCTTCAAACATGTAATCAAAACTATACCATGTATCTATTCATTGCACAAATCACAAAAGGAATCCAATATCAATTAAATCATCAGATGTATCCATAAATCACAAAAGATATACAATCTTAATTGAAAGACCAAATATATCCGTAAAACAAATCACAAGGGATATCCAATTATTTAGGCAAATAAAATCAAGCAATCAATTATGTGAAATTATCTTAAATCATCAAGTGTATCCTTGAATTACAAACGATATCCAAGAATCACTCCACACATTGAAAAGAAGTAAAACAATTGAAATATTAAACCCAATAAAATCAGATAAATAAAGACTTACATGAGTATTGATGTTCTTCATTGGTGAGGCTTCATCCCCAACCTTAGTTGGGAATTTAGCTCCACATAAAAATAAAACCTAAATCTAAAGAAAACCTAAACTAAAAAGAGAAAAATTATAGAATTTTGCTATCTGGAATTATCTATATCTTCTTGAATGTAAAGAGGTTTATTTATAGGCTTAGGAAAGTCCTAAAAGCCCTATTAAACCTAGATAATTCGGAGGTCTGTCTCCCAGTCAAAATAGAAGTTTGAAATGGGAATAGGATTTATCCAGATTTGTGTCCTGTAATTGCGGGGCGATTTTGGCATAGTAACCATCCGAATTAGGAAAATCCTATTTCACAACTAATTGTAGTATTTTGAATCACTTCAATCCGATATTTTAACAGAAAGTTATGGTCAAAATAGTGAGACGTGTGCAGAATTTGAATTTGAATCAAGTCCGAAATTTTATCCAATCTGATCTTTAATCCAATTTGATCTTTAATCCAATTTGACCTTTTCTTGGATTTGGTTAAACTTAACCACCTCATCTAGGTCTTCTCAAAGTATGCTTTATTCCAAACTTTGCATTTTTCCCTTGAAAGCAGTAGTTTTTCTTCAATGACCTACAAAATACTTAAAACACAAAACTAACACAAAATATTAAATAATGACACAGCTAAAGGATTAACTAATGTAAATAAAGGGGTCCAAATATGGAATATTTGACACTTATCATTCACTGCAGATTAATTGTAGATTTTTATGACTACGTTCTAATGTAAATGCATGAGGATTTTAAAGCTTGACAAGTCACCAAGCTCAAGATGACACATGGCCTTGCATGAGAAGTTGCTTGGGGACCAAGTTTAAGTTGCTTGATTGACACCTAAATTTACAGATGGCATATACAGCATGCTCCCATTGCTTTCTCGGTGAACACCTGGGCAGCTAATGTGTCAAGCTTACTTGACACTTGTACTAGTTCGGTAGGTGGCTAGAGTGCATGTGGGACAAATGTCCCTGCGGCCAGCTCTTACATCTTTTAAAGGGGAGCAATTTTTCCCATTTGCTTACAGCTCTAGTGAGCGTGAGATGAGGGAGAGAACCGGAAGGGTGTCCTACCAAGAAAGAAGAAGAAAAAAATAATAATAAAAGAAAAAGAAGAGAAAAGAAAAGAAAAAAGAAAAGAAAGGAAAGAGAAGAAAGAAAGAGGAGGAAGAGAAAGAAAGGGGAGGAAGAAGAATTTTTAATACGGTTGATTGTTGATGAATTTTTAATACGGTTAACAAATTTGATTAATGGGTGTTTCTATTGATGGATATTTTGTAGTTCATGAGTTTGATTTGTAGTCTATGGTATAATGATTTTTAGGTTGTTAAGTGATTGAGTAATTGGAGGATAATTTTTGGGTTCTTGTTTTGTTAGCCGAAAATTGAGACGAGGCTTGAGTTTCCTTTGACAATCGAAAGATGGATTGATGCATTCTAGACGACTTTTGATTTTGAGGAATTAATGTATTGATGATGCTTCGGTTATGAATTTGGGTAAATAGATGATGATTAACACACATTAGGTAACCTATCTAAGACCTTGCATGTTAGATTTCAAATTATCAACCAAAGTTATAAGCATGGAAATTGGTGTTGGTCGACCTATGAGAATATATGATTATGCCTAGGTGCGATTATTACTATCTTGATGTTTTGGATTTTACTGATTGTAAGTTAAGAGATGGCTTGGCTGGAGAAAAGTGATGATTTGGTGATGGATGAATGTTTTGACTAAGGATAGATGGTGGAGGGATAGAGATTAGTGATATGATCCTTAAATAACTAAAGTGATGAATGATTGAAACATGTAAACGAATTGATGACTAAGGTGCTTTTTACCTCCGTTGTAGGAATGGTGAATTGGATGCAGAAGTAGAATAAAGGCAGATGGTGCCAAGTAAGGGGACACAATATCAAAAACCCCAACAAATTTTATTATAAATCTTTGGAAAAATGTTGGGGATTTTATAAAGAATTCACTTATATGATTTTCAATTGCACTTCCTTTCATATTTTAATACCAAGTTTTATTCAATCATATGTCATTGTTTAAGAATTTTATGTGTTACAGTTACCCTATTTCATGATTTATGCATGACTACAATTATGAATGAAAAGAGCTCTCAAAGTTCATGGCATAATATATAGTTACAAATGAGCTTACAAATCATATGAAATGTTATATGTGCATTTATGATTATAAATGTTTAACCCGAGACACGATTATAGTGACGATCGGTACCACATAGGGTAGCATGGCAAGCACACCGAAGGACGGTTACGAAAAGTGTGTGCTACCAGCCAGGTGGCCTTCACCTAGGGAAGTTCCCAACCTGGTAGCTCTCCCCTGTGACAACAGGATGAGCATATAGGTCCTTCGGGATAAGCCAACGTGCGCTTCTCATGGTAAATTTGTGGTGTTGGGTCAAAGGGTAAGACAATTATTTGGAAAGGAAAGTAAAAGGAAGTGCTTACTCATTTTGCAACTAACATGCTTATTTTGTTAATTATGTTATTCTATATAAATTGTTATTGTGCATGACAGAAATTTAGACATAGAAATCTGTATAGCATGTTTTATACCATCTTGGTGTTGTGGCTACTTATTGAGTTGTCGAACTCACCCCTTCTCCCTATACATCTTTTTCAGATTGCTCTATATATAGTAATACTGAGGACATGGGTACCGGTGGGCCTCGTAGTTGTTAAAGATCCTATCGTGTCTTTATGGACTAGCAAGAGCAGTAGCAGCAAAAGTGTTTGGGACTTCATTCTATAGACTAGACGGCTTGGGATAAGCGTAGACGGTGTAACTTTATTGCTTATGAAATTATTGAATACTAGCACATTATGTGTTTGTGATTTTATAATGAGAGTTTACAGTACTCTTGTAATTTTATGTTTTTGTGGTGCACATATGGTAGGAGAAATTTATATTTTTATTAAAAATATTACAGTTGCTCTCAGTCGCTCTACCTCTAGAACTTGGGGCGTTACATTTCGTCTGTCCAAACAGTCTGGTTCTCTATTATCTCGACCTCCTTCTTCCTTTCAATGAACCCGAGGTTGACCATCTTTGGTTGAGTATAACACATCCTCTGGTTTAGAGTGATTATCCGTGTATTCATCAGTCTCTGTTTCCAGAATTCCTCTATATAATGGGTTGCTATTGTGCAAATATCAACCTAAATTAATAGGCAAATAAATGTATGTTTAAACTCGCAAGTGCACAAGGTCAAAACAGTAGCATAGAGTGCAAGTACGAGATCATTCCCACGTGGATTGGTAAATTTTGATTAAAATTAAATTCAGTAAACAAAACAAGATAAAAGGTTGATTTTGATTCAATAATGATAAAAGGTAGGGCTTTGATATCCATCACTAATCACATTTAGATAATATAACAATATGCCAATGATCCAATCATATTATGAATACTTAATGTTTGCCAACCTAAGGGCATGGGTGTCTACTCCTTAAGCTATTGATTTTCCTAAGCAACGAATTAGGCATGAGTGATTACTCTAATTATTTTCTTTCTCAAAGGATTTAGTATGGGTGTCTACTAAGTTGTTTTTTAAGAAAGTATAAATCTATGGAAATCGACAAACATTGGTGTCTACTCCTAGTTCCCCATGTTGATTAACCCAAGAACCCGTGGTGAGATTATTTTGTTACTCTATTAAACCCAAGACTCAATCATCCAAATTGATTTTATTAACTAATCCATACTACATGCATATGTTGATCAGGCACACACATATGAGGAATTCAATAAAACAGGAATTAATCAAGTTAAGCATCACAATATGATTATCACAAAGGCACCAATATTGAAATATTAAACAAACATAATTAGGGCTTCAATCTAGCCCTACTAAAGAGTTTAGTTACACATGAGTTTGATGTTAAACATCTTCATAAAATAAAATAGAAAGGAAAAGAATATACCTGAAAGCTTGAACTTGAAGAGCCTTCAATTCTTTTCCTTGGAATTGTGTATCTATTCTAAAGGCTTAAAGGTCTATTTATAGGACTTAGGAACACTCTAGAAACCCTAGAAATCGTAGCTTTTGCGTTCTAGTTCACCTAGGGTTTTGAAGGGTTGAAAAAGCGCACTTTCCGGAATAGGGTGCTATTGCCTTACTATGATTATCACAAATGTTGATCAGGCACACACATATGAGGAATTCAATAAAACAGGAATTAATCAAGTTAAGCATCACAATATGATTATCACAAAGGCACCAATATTGAAATATTAAACAAACATAATTAGGGCTTCAATCTAGCCCTACTAAAGAGTTTAGTTACACATGAGTTTGATGTTAAACATCTTCATAAAATAAAATAGAAAGGAAAAGAATAAACCTGAAAGCTTGAACTTGAAGAGCCTTCAATTCTTTTCCTTGGAATTGTGTCTCTATTCTAAAGGCTTAAAGGTCTATTTATAGGACTTAGGAACACTCTAGAAACCCTAGAAATCGTAGCTTTTGCGTTCTAGTTCACCTAGGGTTTTGAAGGGTTGAAAAAGAGCACTTTCCGGAATAGGGCGCTATTGCCTTACTCTTCACACACGCTCGATCGCGGCCCGTGTGCGCTCAATCGTAGGTCTGCGATTGATCCTATGTCTTCTGCGCTTAATCACAGATGTGATCGATGCTGCTTCTTGTGCGCACGAGGGCAAGGTTGCGGTCGTCTTGAATTTCTCTGGTAGTGCACTCGAGCACAGATCTCTTACGGTCTGTCGCACACATAAAAGAACTAAAATGGCACAAACTAACAAAACTAAGGAATTAACAAATATAAGTTAAGGGCTAAAATATGAATATTTTGGCACTTATCACACCCCCAAATTTACGTATTGCTAGTCCCTTAACAATACGAAACAAAAAACAAAATGAAAAACATAAAACAAAAAGATAAATCCATCTTCCGTGAGATGTACGATTGCATTTAGCATATGCAACAAGCCTTTTAAACCCCTAGGAATTCCCTAGAGGACGAGTGAAGTCTCGTGAGGGTTTTCCAAGAATGTTACCCACAAACATTATGCACAAGTTCATGTTATCCAAAACTCATGTGTCGCTCAAAACCATGATTTTCATTCATTAGCAAGCTTAAAAAGATAAACTCCATCTTCATAATGAATTAGAATTTTAAAGTCTAATCACTTACAAAAGACAGGCTAAAGTATCACAAGTTCGAAACAGTGTAAAGTGAACTAGCACACAAATATGAAGCTTCCACTTATTTCCAATGTGCAATGTCTCAATATTTCAAAGTTAACTAAAATTCCCATCAGAGTGAATAACTATGGCATAACTTTCTTTTTCTTCTTTTTTCTTTTTGGTTAGGCTATGCAATGTTTGGTTCCCTTAAGCTTTCTAATTGACCCATGTAGTGAGTGTTAAGTCAATGACTCCCAAACCAGGTGGTTTTATGGCATTAGGTGTAAAACACCCCTAAGGATTTACTAACTCGAGTCAAAAAGGCTACGAAACCAACTAACCATGACATTAATCAAATGAAAATTCTTCACTTTTTGACATGAACACTCAATGCTTTGAGGCAAGAGGCCAGCTAGTTAGTGAATAGCTTATCAATGATCATTTTTTTTTCTTTATATATATATATATATATATATATGCCAAAGTATCTATCTAATAAATCATCTAGTTTCACTCAAGACATAGAAACACACACATCAGACTTTCATGTCATACCCCACAAATTATGTGCTAATGTGCTTGTGTAAGATCAGATCAAACATGTGAATTCTCAACTGCCTAAAGCAAGTAACCAAACAGAAAAACTCTATCATCAGATCATGTATTTAAAATTTTAAGCTCACCAATGAAATCAAATCACAATTCTTTCAGATCAACCAAAATTTAAGACAAACATGAACATGCAAATATATATATATATATATATATATAAATTTTGGGGGAATGGTTTTATTGTTAAAAGCTTTTAAGACAAAAAGAAAAACAGCAAATTCAAATTTGGGGAAAAAGGGTTCAAAAGAAAAATTTGGTTGGTTTATTTTAAAGGAAACAAAAAACCAAAGTTAAAAAAATTCCTTCAATTGAATTTGCATTTTATTGGGAAAAAATTAATTAATATTACAAAAATTTTTTTTCCCTTTAATTAAACCTTACACAATTCAAGTAATTCCAATTTTAATTTAAATTTGACCCTTTTTTTTTGGGCAAAAAATTTAAAAATAAAAAACCATGGATTAATTTTTTAAAAAAAAAACCTAAAATATTTCCCAAACCTTCTCCCTTTTCCCTTTTCAATCTTTCTTTTTAAAAATTTCTTTTTTTGGGGGCCCAACCCGAAATTTTCCAAAAACAATTTCCCCTTTTTGGAAAAATTTTTTTACCCCTTAACCCCACCCAAAAACTTTTTTTGGTATTTTTTTTTTCTTCCAAAATTTTTTTTTTTTTTCTTTTGGGCCCCCCGCAATAATTCAAGAAAAACTTTTTTCCCCCGAATTTTTTTTTTCGGTGGTTTTCCCCCAAACCCAAACTCCAAAATAATTTTCAAAAAATAAATTAAAACCTAAAAAAATTTTTTTCAACCCCTCCAAAACAAAAAAAATTTGGGAAAGGGGGGTTTTTAAAGAAACCCGGTTATTTGGGGGGCGACGTGGGTAAAGGGGGGAAACCAAAAATTTTCAAAATCCAAAAAAAAAAAAAAAAACCCCAAAATTCAAAAAAGGGGGGGAAAACCAAAAAAAGTTTTATTTTAAATTTGTTTTAAAAATTTTTAAAAAAATAAAAAAATGTTGGGGGGGTTTAAGTTGGGGGGTGTTTTTCAAACCCTTTTTTAAAAGAAGGGAAAAGGGGAAGAGAAGGGAAGGATTTGGTAAAAAATTTGGGGGAAAAAATTAAAAGAAAAATCAAGAAAATTTTTTAAACTTTTCAAAAAAGGGGTTTGCCAAAGCGAAAAACCCCCAGGAACTTTAAATTCCTTTTGATATTTTAAACTTCCTTTGGGGGTTTAAAAATTAATTTAAAATTTTTGGAAAAAAAAATTTTTTTTTTGGGTTTTTTTTCTTTTAAAAATTTTTTTTTTTTAAATTTTTTTTTAAAATTTTTTATTAAATTTTTAAAAAATTTTTTTTAAAAATGATAAAAAAAAAAAAAAAAAACGGGAAAACCGGAAAAAGGGTTTTTAAAATTAAAACCCTTTAATATTTTAATTTTCAAAAAAAAATTTTTTTTACAGCAAAATTATTCTTTTAATTAAAAAAAAAAAGGGGTAAAAGCCAAACCCCCAAATTTTAAGATTTTTTTTTTTAAAGGTTTTTTTTTTTAATAAAAACTTATTAAATTTAAAAAAAATTTAATTTTTAAATTTTTTGGGATTTTTTTATTTTTTTTTAGGGTCCGCTGGGAAATTTTTTTTTTTGAAAACCAAAATTTAAAATTAAGGTTTTTCATTTTTTTTTTTTTTTAATTTTTCCTTTAAAAAATTTCAAAATTTTTTTTTCCTTTTACTTTTCTTTGGGTTTTTGGTTTAAACACCCTTTTTTAAAAATTTTTCAAACAAAAAAATTATTAAAAAGGGAATTAAAAAATTTTTGGAAATTTCCGTTTTCCCTTGGAAAAGGGTTAATTTCAAAATTTAAAATTTTTTTTTTTGTTTTAAGTTCAAAATTAAACTTTTTTTAATTTTTTAAAAAATTTTTTTTTTTAAAAATAAATTTTTTTAAAAAAAAAAAAAAAATTTTTTGGCCCCCCTAATTTTTTTTAAAATTTTTTGGGGAAATTTTTTTTTTTAGGAAAAAGGGGTGGGGTTTGAAAAAAAAAATTTGGGGCCTTGTGTTTTAAAAGGAATTATTTGGGGGGTTTTAGAAAATTTTATTTTTTTTATTTTTTAAAAGTTTTTAAAATTTTGGGGTTTTTTCCTTTAAACCAATTTCAGGTCCCCTTTGAGGTTTTTCTTTATTTTTGGGTTCCATTATTTTCCCCTTTTAATTTTTTTCTTGGGGTTCTTTTCTTTTTCCCCTTTTGGGCCAATTTTTTTAAAACCCCTTTTTAACATGTTTCAATTTTAAATGATTTCCCAAAACCAATTGTTCAAGGGGTTAATTTGGGGTTTTTAAAAATTATTTTGAGGTTTTTCTTTAATTTTCGGCCCAAAAATTTTTGAAGCCTTTCCCCAAAATTTGGATAACTTGTTTTATTTTGTTTTTTTTGGGAAAATTTGCTTCCCTTTGTTTTAAAACCTTTTCTTGGGTTTTAATTTCCCCCTTTTTTTTTTTTTTGGCTTTTTTAAAGGGTCCCTTTTTAAAAATTTCAGGGTTTTCCCGGCCCCCCCAAAATTTAAAAGGGATGGGCCCCTTTTTTTTTAAAAAATTTTAATTTTTAAGAAATTTTTTAAAGGGGAAAAAATTTTTTTTCCCTTTTTAAAATTTTTGGGAAATTTTCAATTTATTAAGAAATTTTTTTTTGGAAAAAATTTTTAAAAAAGGGTTTTCAAAATGTTTGGATTAAAGTAGGGTTTGGGGTGAAATTTGTGGGAAAAAATGGGCTTAAAATTGGGGTTTTAAAAAAGGGTTTTTGGAGGAAAATCCTTTAAAGGCAAAAAAATTTGGAAAGGGAGGTTTTTGGGGTTTTGGGGTTTTAATTTTTATTGTTGGGAAAGGGTTTTTTTTTTGGGAAAAGAATTTATTTTAAAAAGGAAATTTGGGGACCAGGAAAATTTTTTTTGGTTTTTTTTTGATAAAATTTAGGGTTTTTGCTTTAAATTTTGAATATAAATTTTTAATATTTCTTTTGGAAAAATTTTGGAAAAAATTTAATTTAAATTTTTTCCATTTTTTGGGGTTTGAAAAGGCTTATTTAAAAATAAATTTGAAATTTGGAATTTTAAAAAAAAATTTTTTTTCAAAATTCAAACCAATTAAAATTTAAGTTGGTTTTAAATTTAAATTTTTTTAAAACCCAAAACCTTTTTTTTAGGTTTTTTTGGAAAAAATTAACAAACTTTCCAAAAATTTTCAAATTTTTGAATTCTTTTTAAAACTTTAAAAGTTCCCTTTTAAAAAAGGAAAAAAAAAAATTTTTTTTTCTTTACCAAAAGATTTTTCAGGAATTTTCCCTTAAAACCTTTTAAAAAAAATTTTTTGGGTTTTATCTAGTTTTCCAAAATACGAAAAACTTTAAAAGGGAAAAACCTTTAAAATTTAAACCCTTTAATTAAAAAATAAAAAAGTAAATTTTTATTGGGAATTTCAATTTTAAATTTATTAAAATAAAAAAAAGGAAAACTTAAAAAATTTTTTGGAAATTTTTTTTTAAAAAAAGGGTTTTTGAAAAAAAATTTAAATTTTTTGGGGTTTGAAAATTTAAAGTAAAATTAAATTTAAAATTTGGTTTAAAAAATTTATTAAAGGTTTTAAAAAATTTTTTAAATGTTTATTTATTTTTTGGAAAACTTTAAAATTGAAAATTTTAAATAAATAAAGTTAAAAAAGAATGTCAAAAAAAGTTTTGGGGAAATTTTTCAAAATTTTTCCTTAAATTTTTTTTAATTTTCTTTTTTTGGAAAAATTTTAAACCCATTTTGGTTTTTGGGGTTTTAAATTTTGAAAATTTTTTTGTTTTTTTTAAGTTTTAATTAACCAATAAATAAAATCCCATTTAAAATTAAATTTAATTTTAAATGTGGTTGTTTGGGAATTTTTTGGGGGAAGTTAAAGGGAAATTCTTTTGCCCTTTATTTAGGGAAGGAATATTTTTAAATTTGAATTTCCCCCTTTTTTTTTTTTTAAAAATTTTTTTTTCTTAATTAAAAAATTTTTTTTAAATTGTTTTTTAAAAATTTTCCCCCAATTTTAAAGTAATTTTTTTTATTTGGAATCCCTAAAAATTTTTTATGGGTTTTTCCATTTTTAATTTTCCCAAATTATTTTTTAAATTTTTTCTTGTTAAAATTAATCATTTTATTTTTATTTGAATTTTAGAGGTAAATAAACAAAAATATTTGAAAATTTTAAAAATTTAAAATTTTTTGAAAACCCAAAAAAAACAATTTTTTTTTTAAATTTTTAAAAAAAAAAAACAAAACCCAAAACAATTTTTAAAATTTTTAAAAAAAATAATTTTAAAAACTTTATTTTTTTTATTTCCCATTTTAAAATTTCCCTAAATTTAAAAACCAAAAATTTTTTTCGGTTTTAAAATTTTATGGGAAAATTTGTTTTTGGGAGGCTTTCCCAAATTAAAGGGGAAAAATTTTTAAAATTTAACCTAAATTTTAAAAAAGAAATTTTCCCAAAAAAAATTTTTTTAAAAATTTTAATCAAAAGGGCCCAAAAAATTAAAACCAAAAATTAAACCAATAAAATTTGGAAATTTTTTTCCCCCCCCCCACCCAAAAGGGAAAATTTCCCAAAGGGTTTTTTCCCCCTTTTGGGAAAAGGGCCCCTTTTCCAGGGTGAAGGGGTTTGGGGCTCCAAAATGGGTTTTAAAAGCCGATTTTGGTAAATCTTTGGGGCCCAAATTTTTGGGAAAAAAAAAAAAAAGGTTTAAAATTTAAAAGGAAACCCCAAAAAAAACCCAAATATTAGGGTTTTTTAAAAAGAAAAATTTTTAAAAAAATTTCCAAAACCCCCAAACCCAAAAAAAAAAAAAAAAAAACCCAAAAATTCCCAAAAGGTTAAATTTAATGGGGAAAAAAAGGGCTTTAAATTTCAAAAAAAAAAGGCAAACCCCAAAATTCCCAAAATTTGGGGCCACCCTTTTTTTTAAGCCCTTTTTAAACTTTCTAAATTTAAATTTGGTTTAGGTTAAATTTTGGGTTTTTTTTTAAAAAAAAATTTTTTTTTTTTCAAAACTTTATTTAGTGTTTTTTATAACCTTTAAGTTTTTCCCCTATTTTTAAATTTTAAAATAATTTAAAAAAATTTACTTGGCAAATTAAATGAAGAAGCAACTTTTGGCGCATTCCCTTAAATCATTTCCTACCAAAAAATTTGGGTGTGTTTTAAACTTATACCTAAAAGCTTAAATCTTTACCACCTAGCTGGCTGTTCTCTCTCTCTCACTCTCTCAAATCATCTCTCTCGTTCTCTCTTCCTCTCTTCCTGTCTCAAATCTTAGTTCCCTCTCCCTCCCCCTCTCTGTCTCATTCTCTTTTTAGGTTTTAGTGCTTTTTGTAGTGGGTCGTTCATAGTGGTTCCGGTGATCGCAGAAGGTTGTTCACGGTGCTTTTTGGAGTGGAAAACTGATTCAATTGCATATTTTTTAGCCCTTAGTTCATCTAATTTTACATAGTTTTATTGTAAACATCATTAGAGAATCCCGAAAGCTAATAGCTTGGCCAGATGGGTGGGAGGCTGTCCCGTGCAAGACCAATGACCACAGAGTTGTGGTCCAGTTTTTGAAGGACAATATCGTTGCTCGTTTTGGTACTCCTCGAGCGATCATAAGTGACGGAGGCAAGCATTTTTGCAACAGAATTTGCTAATTAATGAAAAAGTATTTTATCACACATAAGGTTGCCTCCCCTTATAACCCACAAAACGAGTGGACAAGTGGAGATTTCAAATCTAGAGATCAAACAGATTTTGGAAAGATTGATCCCTACGATTGAATCATGCACTGTGGGCTTACTGTATGGCATTCAACACCCCGATTGGCATGTCTCCATATCGTCTGGTGTACGGCAAAACATGTCACCTTCTAGTGGAGTTGGAGCGAAGAGCATATTGGGCCATCAAGCAGATGAATTTCAATCTTACAAAAGGCTGGCTCACAAAGAAAGCTCTAACTCTATGAATTAGAGGAGCTGAAAAATGATGCATATGATTGTGCAAGGTTGTACAAGGCACAAATGAAGAAGGCTCATGATGAGAGCATTTCGAGACGATCTTTTGAACCTGGTTAGAAAGTCCTTCTCTACAATTCACGTTTGCATCTCTTCCCAGGCAAGTTGAAATCTCAATGTACTGGGGCATTTATTATTTGATCCTTTTTTCCTCAAGGGGCCATTGAGATTGAGGATCCAAAGATTGGTAACACATTTAAGGTAAAAGGACAAAGGTTGAAACCATTCTTGGAGTTGAAGAGTCCGGATATTGAGACGACACTATTGGAGGATTCTAGTTATCCAGAGTGATTGTTGTCTACTGTGGAGAGTGTGGCTGAAGACTGTACACTTAGCACTTGTGGGAGACAACCCTTATTCTTTTTATTCCTTATCGTTTGATTTTGTTTGTTTGTTTTGTTTTTGTTTTTGTTGTGTTTTTTTTAGACAAGTGTCTTACATTCAAGTTTAGGTGACGTTCTCTTACGTTACGCCTGACATGTGCCACCCATTCGGTTTGTATTTCTGGCAACATTGGGGACAATGTGTCATTTTTGTTTGAGGGTTGGAAAGACATGACTATTCATTTCATGTTATCTTTTGTTATTTGTGTTTATTTTCTGATAAAAAGAAAATTTGCTATGTTGTCGATTGAGCATGATTTACGCCGTAACTGGGGTTTGCATGTCATTGGTTTGTTTAACATCTTGAACACATCGTCATCATTAGGAATTTGAGTCTTTTGACTCATTTTTGGATTAGAGAGACTTCACATGTTTGAGTTAATCATCACAAGCACATTAGCATAGATTCTATGAGGTATGAGATTTGAATTGATTAGGTGTATCTTGAGATTTGTATGTTGAACTGTTGATGAAACCTTGGCTTGAAAATAGATTAAAAAAGAAAAAAAAAAATCAGTTTGAGCTTCTCATTGAGTAACCGGACCTCTTGCCTCACTAAGCATTGAGCATTCACGTAAAAAGATGTGAAATTCAATTTGGTTGATTGTATAGCTAGTTTGGCTTCGTAGCCTTTTGACTTGAGTAATTAAGCCCTTACGGATTTTTCATATCTAGTGCCCTAAAACCATTTGGTTTGGGAGTCACTGGCCCAACACTCGTTACATAGGTCAATTAGAAAGCTTAAGGGAACCGAACATTGCACAACTTACACCAAAATAAAAAAATGCATATCTTAACTTAAGCCTTTATTGTTTTCATCTGAGATAATTCCTATAAATTTTGAGGTACACACAACTTTGAGAAAAATTGAAGCCTCATGATTGTATGTTAGTCTCACTCTGCACTTATTCAAGCATGTGTTGTCTCAAATTTGTATCTATAAGTGAATTGATTTGGATGTCCTGATGATGTGATTGTGGTGTTCATTTTGTTAAGCATGCCCATGATGTAAGAACCATGTGTTCGTGTGGAAGTTCATGTTTGTCAATAACATAGTGCTTAAAAAAAATGTTTGTGGCTATCATTGTTATTAAACCCTCACAAAACTTCACTCGTCCTCTAGGGATGCCTAGGGGTTCAAAAGGCTTGTTGCATATGCTAAATGCAATTGTCTCTCCCATGACAGCGGACTTATGTTTCATGCTTTGATTTTGTTTTTCATTTTGTTTGGCTAAAGGACTAGCAAAATGTAAGTTTGGGGGTATTTGATGAGTGCGAAATATTGTATATTTGGACCCCTTAATTTGCATTTGCTAACCCTTTAGCGTTGTTATTTTCTGATTTTTTTGTTAATTTTAATATCTTAGCGTTTTGCAGGTTCTTAAGAGAAAACTGCGGTTTGAAGGTAAAGATTGCAAGGAAGTGGGAACAAGAGAGATTCTGGAAGTTGGGATCAAGTGCACAGCACCATGCTCGAGTGCATTTGTGCTCGAGCCCAGCAAGGAAATGCTCGACGCACTCCCTGCATACACCCAAGCAAGTAGCGCCGATGCGCTGCGCTGTAGAAGCCCTGAAGAATTCCCGAGTACGCTCGAGCGCACCTAGTATGCGATCGAGCGCACTCAGGCTGACCTGGTAGCACCGAAGCCCTAGGTTTTTAGTATTTATAGCATTCTTTTCTTTTGTAAACACACGACAGAGGCGCCATTCAATCTAGAACTTTGAGTTTTTGTCGTTTTTGACTCTGAATTTGATTTCCCTTTGTAAGTTTTTAGTTTTCATGATTTCAATTCATTTTGTTATGTTTTTTGTAATGATGAGAGACTAAAATCTTCAACTAAGGTTGAAAATGAAGCCTTGCCATTGATTTACATTCATACTTTCATGTAATGGTCATACTATTCCATTATGTAATAAAGTTGATGTTCTATTTCAATTCGATTATGTGCGTAAATTCTTGTGATTGTTGCTGTTTATTAATTTTGCAAAAATTGGATATTCGATGTGTTTCATCCGACGGATACATCGAATCATTCAATTTAAATCCGATATCCTTTGTGATTCGTAGATTAAACGGATACATTGGATGATTCGGTTTAAGTTGGGTATTCGTTGTGATTTGTACAATGGATGGATTCGTCAAATGTTCAAATAGATCATATTTATAAAACATAGAACATTCATAAGTTTCTATCATTCTTCGGATGTATGAACAAAACATGAAAGTGTGTTGTTTTGATTTGGTGAGGTGAATTCTGAAAACCATAGTGCTTTTTATCATTTGTTTTTAAGCAGTTTTATTTAGTTTATCCTTTTGCACGATAAAATCACACAAATTTCGAAACTAGGTTAAAATAGGATTGGTTTAGATAGAGATTAAATTTCACGACACAATTCCCTGTGGGTTCGATCTTGCACACAACTTGTGCACTTGCGAGTATCATTGTAAAACTCACAACAGTCGGTCAACCACCAGGAAATCCACCATGACTGTCGATTATTTTGGGGTTGTTCCCACTGTAACAGAAAGAAAGATGAGCCCCATAGGCTAGACTTGCTCTCCTGCAAATCCAACTAGTGGTGACCCAAATAGTTTGATCCTCTCCCTATCAATCCCCATTTGCTTGAAAACTGGCCAATACAAGATATCGGTCGAGCTTCCGGTGTCCACCAAAATCCAATGAATGGCATGGTTAGCCACTTTCACCGTTACTACTAATGCGTCATCGTCCGCATCTTCTTTCGAAAATAATAGAATCATCAAATCCTTCTTTTGGGCCTTTAAGGGCCTTTTAAGAAGGAGAACCTCCTCTACGTTCACTTTCCTTGCATGAGCCTTCCTTGGAGAGTTGGACTCGCCTCCACCAGCTATTCCTCTGGAAATCGTATGGATTTCACCGATCACATCTTGATTATGAGGATGTTGGTGGTAGTCCCGATCTATCCTCGGCTCATCGTGTCTTCTTCGTTGATCTCGTCCTCCATCGAGGCCTTCATGATTCGCCTCCAGCCGCAAAGGCTGGTGCTCTTGCGGGTTCCTACCCCTCTCTCTTTCTCCAGCCAAAAACTTCACCAACTTGCCATTTTTTATGAAGTTCTCGATCTCGTACTATAGAGGTATGCAATCTTCGGTCAGATGACCGTGGTCATTGTGGTACTTACAGAACTTTTGGTTGCTAAGTCTCTGCGGAGGAGTCCTCATCTTTGTTGGCCATTTAAAGTTGGGTGCTGCTACTGGCTTCACCTTGGCCACCCTCTGTTTTGGACTTCATCAAAGCCCCCAATGGTTTCTTCCTGGTTGATGAACTCCTCGGCTTTGTTCATAAACTGCCAAAGAGCTACTGGCGTTGGTTTCCGAGCTAACTCGGCCATCAGTGGCCCTTCGGTCCTGATCCCATTCATCAAAGCTGAGAGCACCGTCTCATCTTTCATGCTTTCCACACTCAGCTTCTTACGGTTGAATCTGATCATGTAGTCCTTTAAGGACTCATTCTTTCCTTGTACGAGGGATAGTAGGTAGGCCGGATTCTTCTACCTCTTCTGGATTGCTAGAAATTTGCTCAAGAATTGGAATCTGAGGGTGTCGAAGCTGTCGATGGATTTGGGAGGCAGCCTGCCGAACCATTCTTAGGCAACTCCCTTCAAGGCCAGAGGGAAGGCTCGGCATGCGATCTCGTCTAGGGTGTCATGAAGAATAAGGTGAGCTCAAAAACTCTCCATACGGTCGGACGGATCTCCGTAGCCATCGTATTTGTCAACATGGGGTACCTTAAACTTATCGAGAAGAGGAAACCTCATTACCCGACCAGTGAAAGGCAGGTTTGTGTTCTGCATTAGATCCTCGACTACTGATCCGTCTTCCCCATTAGCTATTTGCCAAGCCATCTCAACATACTTTCTCTTCAGATCCTCGACTTCTGCATCTACATTGGTCTCATGATGTCTTTCATGATGAGACCTGCTACGGTGAGACCTCTCATGAGGAGATTCTTTGTGGTGGGATCTTTCGTGATGAGATTCCTCATGATGAGATCTCTTGTGATGAGATCCTCGACCTGTTGTATCATGACTACCATGAATAGAACCCTCGTCATCTACATGACCTACAGGAAGCGAAATCCTCACTTTGCTTCTTCATGGCTTTTGTGGACTCAGTCATATGCTTCATGAAGTCTTCCAACGAAGCGATCTGAGTGTTCGGATCATTGGACGTTCTACGAACGCTAGTGTGGACATTAGGCTCAACGTGTAGTCACCATATTGGATTTTTGAATATTAGGAACTGATGAAAATTGAAGTTCCCACAAATGGCGCCAAATTGTTGACGACAATTTTTCGTGGAGTGATGTGGCATGATGTTCGAGGAGTCATCGGGCTGCAAAGAATAACAAACAAGAGGATAAGAGCTGCCAGTGGTATGCCGGCAGGGGATAGCTCTGATGCCTAGGTCAGTAATGTATTTGAGAGGGAGAGAGTAATAAGCAATGAATTGGAGAATTTCAGATTACCAAAAAATGAATTGAAGCTTAGGCATCAAGTAGCAGTTGTCTTCCCAGAATAGTCGGCCCCACGTTCCTGAGGATCCTTGTGTGCGGTGTTGGCTAAGTGGATCGAGGGTTGTGGGTTACTCCATGATCATGAGATTGTGGAGTATGCTAGTGGGTGGCTCGGCTACGCTTGTGTCAGACGTGGGTACCCGAGTAATCCTCGGGTTCGTGTCTTGATTTGGCGCTGACAACTGTGCCATGTTCTGGCTAACGTAGGTGGTGTGTTTGGGCCCTGAGTGAATTCCACGTTTGAGTAGTGAACATGGGTTTTCTACAATAGCGGAATGACTATTGTATCCTCGGTCAAGACTGTTATGCCCTCAGTGGGCCGACCCTGCATCGGGCTGGGCGTAGAGGCCTGTTGGATATTCATTGTCTTTTGTTAATCAAACAGATACATTGAATGATTTTGATTTAAGTTGGATATGCATTGTGATTTGTATAATGGATGGATTCAGGGACTCTTTTAATAGGTTATTTATAAAAAAATGAAGAACATGCACAAGATTTTATTGAAATTCGGATGTATGAACAAACATAATAATGTGTGCTTTGATTTAGTGAGTGTGAATTCTAAAACCTTAGTATTTATATAGGGAATTTTCGATGAAATGGATTAATAGTGGAAATGGTATTGATAATGAACTCCAACTTGGGTTGGAGACAAAGCACAAGTGAATCCAATTGGGGCTGGAGACAAACCACAAAGACATACATCTAATTCATTCTCCGATTTCATTAATAACAAAATGGTGTTTAAATAGAAATACAAGTAGATAAGTTCTAATATTCAAATTCAAATAACCTAATCTCAATATTAAATAAACTAATACTAATTTAAATAATCTTATCCTAATGAATTGGAATTGCATTCCAATTCAACTGTTATCCTATCTAATCCTAATATTTTCCCTATCATTCTTATCCCTTAAAAGGACCTTGTCCTCAAGGTCCGACCAGATATAACTATAAATTTAAACTTATACCACTAAAAAAAAAAAAAAAATTGTACATGACTCAAAATCCCACCTAAACAAAAGAATTAAAAAGGAAATTATACATCCTTTCTTTTTGGATAACTTGGTCTTTGACTTTTCTCTACAACAATTCTTTTTCTTTTTCTTTTTCCTAGACCAAACAGAGAGTACAAAACGTCTTCTTCTTCTTTTGTTGTTATGAATATAGTTCGTGAACAAGCCGTTCTTCTTCGAGATGCTTCTTCGTTTGGGGTGAAGATGGGT
Organism: Corylus heterophylla; assembly: GCA_016403345.1. Lineage (NCBI taxonomy): Eukaryota > Viridiplantae > Streptophyta > Magnoliopsida > Fagales > Betulaceae > Corylus > Corylus heterophylla. Next base: position 16,353 of record JADOBO010000322.1, on the reverse strand, counting down.
TTTGAGTTTGCGTAGGCGACGATCCGAGGAACTAAATCGTGGCGGCGTGGGGTCGTGGCCTATGGGCCCACAGTGGGTCTGGTGCTTGTTGGATCTACATCCGGAATGAGCGGTGATGAGGTGTGCAGCTGTCGGCAGTGGCTAAAAGGAAAATGGCACTTGTGGGGACGATGTCGTGGGACGTGGGCTCCAATAATTGCCGGTGTGGCACGGGTTGTGCAGCTTGTGCTGCTAATTTTTAGTGGTTGGGGTTGTTTGTAGGTCTTGGTTTGGGTGAGTGGGACAGCAGGTGTTGAATTGCTGTCAAGCCAGAACTACTTGAAACAATCACTCATCACCTGCTCGATCATCCGATCAAGTGCTTCCTGAATTGCTTCTAGTTGAACTACACTCAAGGGGACTTTAACAGACAATGCTGGCCCTGTGGTGGAAGGCTGGTGGTGGTTTATGGTTATTTTGAAAGGCGAATTCAACTACTTTGATACCACTTTAAGGGGGTAAGAATGATATGGATAATATTAGGATTATATAGGATAATAGTTGAATTGGAATGCAATTCCAATTCAATAGGATTAGATTATTTAACTTGGTATTAGTTTATTTAATATTAAGATTAGGTTATTTGAATTTGAATATTAGAACTTATCTACTTGTATTTCTATTTAAACACCATTTGGTTATTAATGAAATCGGAGAATGAATTAGTCGTATGTCTTTGTGGTTTGTCTGCAGCCCCAATTGGATTCACTTGTGGTTTGTCTCCAACCCTAATTGGAGTTCATTATCAATACCATTTCCATTATTCATCCATTTCATCAGAAATTCCTTATCACTAGGTTAGGATTTAATTAGTTTAGATTAAAATTGTTTTCAAAAACACAATTCTCTGTGGATCGACCTCGCACTTGCAAAACCCTTTATTGCAAACGATTCGTGCACTTGCGAGTACTTTTAAAACTCACAACAGGATTTTCGATCAAACATTCAACTGTGTCAAATTGGATCGATCATTTGATTGTATCACAATCGATCCAACTAATGCACTTGGGTCAATTGATTGAGATTATTATGATCAATTGAACTAATGCACTAGGATCGATTGGATGTTCGATCGAACATTTGATCCTATCACAATCAATTGAACTAATTCACTAGGATTGATTGGATGTTTGATCGATCCTATGATCCTATCACGATCAATCGAACTAATTCACTAGGATCGATCGAACATTTAATCCTATCACGATCAATCAAACTGATTCACTAGGATCGCGCAGATGTTAGGTCGAATATTTGATCCTATTATGATCAATCAAACTAATTCACTAGGATCGATCGGATGTTCGATCAATCCTATGATCCTATCACGATCAACGAACTAATTCACAAGGATCGATCGGATGTTCGATCGATCCTATGATCCTATCATGATCAATCGAACTAATTCATTAACATCAATCGGATGTTCGATTGAACATTTGATCCTATCACCGAACTAATTCACTAGGGTCAATCAGATGTTCTTATCATGATTGATCAAAATTTAAATAAGAATAAGAAATAGAAAACTTCAATAATAATATAAAAAAATTAATTTTTCTAAGCGTTTTAATTTTAATTGGAAAATTTGTTTTTAGTAGGAACCCAATGCACTATTATTTAAAAGAAACAAATAAATATTTATTATTTTATATAAAATAGAAAAATAAAGTTAAAAAATTCACCAATAATTAATATAAAAGAAATAACGACATATTATCCGAGGTGAATCTTTGGGAAATAACTTTTTTCTATTATATATGTAGGGTCAACAGCATCGCCCCAATTTTTTTTTTGTTTTTTTAATTTTTTAGGGGTCAATAGCGGCAACCCCAGAGTCGCCGCTTTTGACCCTCATCAACGGCGACACTTAGAGCCGCCGCTGTTTTCCACAAAATAGCAGCGACATTAAGTCATTGCTAATACTTTTTAATTTTGTTCTTGTCAATAGCGGAAACCCCAGAGTCATTGATGTTTTCCACCAAATAACGGTGACATTAAATCGCCACTAATGAGTTTTTAATTTTAATTTTTTTTAATTTTTCTTTTGTCAATAGCGGTGACTCCTATTTTCCACCAAATAGCGGTGACGTAAAGTCGTCGCTAATGAGGGGTCAATAGGGCGACTATTGTCACCGCTAAATTAGCGTCCACAATTAGCAGCGACTTGTATGTCGCCGCTAATGATCAGTTATTAGCAGCAACTTTTGAAAGTCGCCGCTAATGACCCCTCATTAACGACGACTTTGGAGTTGCCACTATTCGTTTGGTCGCTAATGACCAGTTTCTTGTAGTGAATAATACATTTTTCGTTTCTTTTTATATCCAACACTCGCTAATAAATACATACCAGAGCTTTTATTATACATCATTATGACATTACAAACTTTATTCTTAATACAATGAGTCAAAGGCGTCATAAATACTACTAAACTAACCATACTAACTTATGGCAGGATAACTCTTCAAAAGTAGAAGTCTTCTGCAAGTCTCCAGGATAATTTTCTAATTGAGCATATGGATCCTCAGCGACAGTCTTTGCAATGACATCTGTAGAATCATTATGGTTTTATAGGTAGAAGTGTGAGTCTACGGCTCACTAAGTTCAAGCAAACTAACCATTTATAATGTGAACCCATCTTTATTTGAAAATCAATCCTATCGCCAATGTTTACTAAACAGCCATATATGCAGGATTTTCACAAATGAGTTTTAATAAACGTATGGCTAAATAGTAAACCAGATGATAGATAATCTGATACATAGTAATTGAAAGAACAACGAGAATCGTGTTCTACCCCCCAAATTGCCAAATAAACAAAATATGGAACTAAGCTATTTATCAAACACGTAACATGTACAGCGGAATTAAAACAATCTTAAATGCATAAGCGATTTATATAAGGAAAATAAATAGCTATGCTTAAGATTAAATCAACGCAACAATAAAGAACATCCACGCAACCACAACACAAGATTTGTTGATGAAGTGGAAAACCCTTTGAACACATCAAAAGGAAAAACCACTCCTAGGCAGCAAAACCTAGGAAATCACTATATGAAGATTCACAGTTACAAAATAGACGATACCTATATCCTTGAGCACCTTAAAACTTAGTAAGAACGACAAATCTCCCAGCTTGTCTCCATCGTGACCACCTTCAATCATGGCCTTCCTTTACAGACCCTTCAGTAGACTTTTTTGTGGTTGAGTGATGTGTATGGTGTGGTTTGAAATCAAAAACAAAAACCCAAGTGGTGGAAAGCTTCAAGCTTTTTAGGAAACTCCACTTGGTGCAACAATGGTGAAGCATGGAAGAAAGCTTTACAACCATCAAGAGGGGGAAAACAACAATGACTTCCAACCCCATCCCTCTTGGATCAACATAGAGAGGTAATCCACCTTCTCTAGAGACTCTCCCTTATTATTTTCGTGCTTGGAGGTCTAACCTTCTCAAATGGGCATTATATTCTCTATATATAAAGAGAAAGAGCAAACTTGTCCTAAAGCTGAAAAGTCATTTGGAGAGCCAAAACCAGTCTAGGTATTTTGGCCATAACTTTTTCATTCGAGCTTCAAATGATGGAAACGTAACGTCTCTGGAAAGCTCTTTCCCATAAATACAACTTTACCTCTAATGAGCATCTTCAAATTCGGACGTTTTCTAGGTCAAAAAGGCTCTGAACTTTCTATAGAAATCAGCTGCGTCATGACTGGATTCAAACCCGTTATGACGGGAATTGGGCAATGACTCCCTGTTTTCTCATCACGTATTCCGTTACGACGCACAAGTTACAGGAATTTCATTCCCAACTAACCTAATCACTTCCAAGTGCTGCCCAATGGATGTCCGGGTGATGTCCGGGCACCGGAACATTGTAGAACACTTCCGTAAACCAAGATCCCATGAAAATTGTGCCTCACGTCTTGATGTGCATCCAATGGAGACAAAGTCCTTCTTCTCGTCTTAACGGGAAATGAATCGCGTCATGACGTGGAGAGTAAAATCAATCAGCCTCATTATATGTCCATCTTGACAAGGCATCTAACGAGGAACCAGGGAGTTCCTTCTATAGTTCCGTCACATCCCCGTCCTGATGCCTATCTAATGAGAAAGTGGAGAGCTCTTCAGTGTGTCTCGTCATGAGCCCGTCCTAATGTGCCATCTGACATACAGGCCGAGAGCACTTCTCGAAGTCCTATCACAAGCCCGTTATGATGCCCCATCTGACGAGCAAGCAGGGAGCACTAGCAAACATCCAATCTTCACCCCGACACTTGAGGAAGAATGGGAAATTACAAACATCATTAAATAATGCCAAAATAAACCTAACAGTAATAAATCATAATAATATTTTCTGGCATTTTCTTACTATATAATTAACTTCACATTTCATAATATAAAGTGGTAAAATAGTTCGTAACATAATGACTAAAACATTATTTAAAAATCATCATAATTTAAGTACATAGCTTTGCATAACATATCATATCATAACATAACATGATGAGTGCTGAATGTTGTACATTTAAGCCTCTTAACTCGCATATGTTAATTCCTAGCGTTGTTATTTGTTTGATTTTGTTTTGTTTTTGTGTTTTCAGGATCCTAAGGAAAGATGCAATTAATTCCCTTGAATTTGGGCATAAAATGCAATTTACTGTAGTAGGGTACTGTACCAACAGTGTAGCAGATCACTGTAGCAGGCACTATAGCACTACGCTTGAGCCCAGCTACAATGTGTTCGAACGTAGTTACAGTGCACTCGAGTGCACTCGGTCGTCCAAAATCTGGCAACACTCCTTTTCCACTTTGGATTGGGTTTTCAACCTCCCACTTGGACTGGGAGAACTATCAACTGAATGGAAAATATGAAAAGAAATAAAATTGCAAGGAAGTTTTAAGAAAAATGTAATCGAAATGTCATTAAAAGTGAAAAGCGCAACCCAGGTACAGATAAAGTATACGAGAGAAACGCCTATCTAGAAGGAGAAAATGATTTTTTATTCTAGTATTAGACATTGATTTGCCATTTGAACTTAGACTTCCAAATAAATCCCAAATCAATCCAAACATAGAATCATTTTTTAATATCCACCATACCGTTGTTCTAGGGTTTTTTGGGTTCTCCTAATCCCTATAAATAGGCATCTAAACATAGAAGAAAGACATCCACTGCCTAGAGCAAAAATTCAGCAAATAGTTCTCGGAGGCTTAATGAAGTCATGAGTGGCTAAACCCCTTCGTGGGATATTGATGTAACCCTATCCAAGCACAATGATTTGATTGTATTTCAATTTATAGATTTTCAATTTATGCATGTTGGTTGTATAATTATGAGAATTGCTACAATTTGATTTTGTTCTTAATGTTTAAATGCAATTGTTCTTAAATTTCAAAATCAATATTTGTGAAATTCTTATCTTGTCTTAGAAAGTCTTTTACTTTTATTGAACTCAAATTATTCTTATTTTCTATGATTATTGGGATGATGATTATACAACAGTTTTAACTGACATATAATCAAAAGGGTTAGATAGGCCATACCTGGCGAAGACGGGTCGTACCGCATCTTAGTGGTTAGGTGGACGATCCGTGCCAACTAAAGGTGGGTTATGCTTATTCATTGATTGTATGTATCCTATTAAAGAATTAGATAACCCATACCTAGGGAAGACGGGTTGTACCGCATCTTAGTGGTTAGGTGGACAATCTGTGCCAACCAAAGATGGATTATACTTATTCTTTAATAAGATATTTTCTTGTTTATTTATAACATGCATAGAATAGATTTCTTGATTAAATATGATTAACCATTGTTGTGCGGATATAGGTGAAGTCAATACTCTACACTCTCTCTCTTATATTTCAATTCTCTTTTATTTTTATGCACTTTAGTTATAACCAGAGCCAATCAATCGTCTATTATTAAGTTACTTTTAATCTTTATAAACTTGATAACAATGCCCCTGTAGTACTTGAGGTTCGACACCCTTTATATAGCTTTATCTTACAAGGATTCATCCTATTGCGAGTGGTTATTTTTATTATTGATATTTTTTGACACAAAAATACCACATCATAACAAAACTGATGAGTGCCGAATGTTGCATATTCAATCCCCTTAAACTCCCATATGTTAATTCCTTAGCATTGTTATTTGTTTGATTTTGTTTTGTTTTTTTGTTTCAAGGTTTTAAATACAAAATGCAATTAATTCCATTAATTTTGGGGCTTAAGACACTTTGGGGAGCATTGGCAGCAAATTTGGATCGGGCAATGATTCGCACCTAACAAGTCCTACTAAAAAGGCCATATCTAGAGTTTCAGAAATCAGATTGGATCAAGCTTTGCGAAGTTGGAAAACTAACTCAATGATCTACAAAGTCATGTTTTATGAGAGTTTGCTAATTCCGATGTTTACTAGGTCAAAAGATGGCCCGTTCGCAGGTTGTTCGCAAGTCGCCCAAATGGTGAAGTCCCCGTCTATAATGCCCCCAAAATTAGTCTTGGCAAACCTGGCAGGGTTACTGGCAATTGCCTCAGTTAAGCCAACTTGTGGCTAAATGAGGAATTGCCCCTCTAAGCATTTTAGAGTAATGCATCGGAAGGTGAAATACAATCTGATAAGAACTATAAATCATTAAGGGACAAGTATATTCCTCGAAATTAAAGACATAGAGCAACTAATAACAATATAAAACAAATCTTATAGCAGAATGAAGATTCTAAAGCAAGGTCCATTGTGGCAACCATGCCACTCCTAGGTTCTAGTGGCAAACTTCCTAAAAGGGTAATAACAGTGTAAGTCTAACGACTTAGTATGTAAACCTCACAATTAGGTATAATTTAACCCATTTAAGCATAAATAAACGTGCAGTTTTCGTAATCATTTGAAAAGAGGTGTTGTCTCCGTTAATACACCATAAAAGTATTGTTTGGTTAATAAAGAGGGTGGTGTACTCCCGGCGGCAATCGCCTAAGTATTTTAATGTAAGAAAAACTAATGCTTTATAGGTACTAACTTTAATATATGGTCTACCTGAGATATTACCATTTCTTAACAGGGTTGATGCTGTCTCGAGGAACTTGTAGTACAATGCCAACGCCCCAACCATTGCACGGTCTACCATACATAACATTAGTGGCACAACTGAGTCCGACCTTGGGTGGCCCACAACATTAATGATGTCCGTCCTATAGTGATCGAGTCATTTGGAAATGACTGCACTTGATCACTAAACCATTGGATTCAAAGCCCACATAACAACACAAACATTTGACCGTAGAGTGAAGTCTATGTAGTTAGCCCATGGCCATTATACCACACGTACCGATGAATCATGTCATACAATGCATCTTGTTATTGAGTTAGTAAAGCAGTTACCAAGTAGATACAAAAATGTAGACATACTCATATCATACTCGTGGTCAGTCAACTGACATATCCCACGTTTTTAAGAAAGTATTCGTAAGTGTTTACTTACATCGTACGCTTGTTTGGATCCTTCGACATTGCTAAATCCTACTATAACATAATATAACACACCGTTATACGTAATACAAGAGGACCCTTATGAGTAAAATACTAAGCCTTTTTCTAACAAAAGGGTTGCTAGGGCCTAAGTCTCACAAATGGGGCTAAGGTGGATGTCTGACCTTCTGACTGTACGTCTGGGCTTGAGGAGCATACCTCTGGTCAATGAGTAGGCATTTCAGCCAAAAACTCCTAACGGGCTTTCAAGTCTCCTATGCAATCTAGAATCTACTATAACTCCTTCTAGGCTATAAAATAAGCACATGCATCATAAGAAAACTCAACATCATGAAATACAAGAAATCGAAGGAGCTTTCAAAACTCTTTTAAAAACATTTCTAGGTTTTGTAAAGAAAGGAGTGAAGACCTAACATACCATCCTTTTGAAAACTCGCAGCATTAGGAAAACAATAAAACAGTAGTGAAGGTGTAAAACGGGTAGGGTTTACCTCAAAATTAGGCAGGGACAAGAGCTTCTTCTCACCAAAAACTCCCTCTCTCTTCACCACTTGCAAGAACACAATCTCTTAGGGTTTTGGCAGCCTAGGGGCGTGCCAACAGGTGGAAAATGGCATGTGGGGTGGAAGGGGATAGGGGGTATTTATAGGGGAGTGGTGCTACCAATTCTCTAGAAAAGCAGTGGACATCCGCTAACCCTAGTGTACATCCAGTACTATTACACATTGGGTAAAAGGGTTCATCGTACATTCTGGGTATTATCCAAGGGTTCTTTAAAAAGCAGAGTATGTTCGGTGTGGTCCCCAGACGTAAGTCCAGTACTAGAGACAAGAGCGTACGTCCGGCTAACCTAGCGTACATCCTCTGCTAAAGACAAGAGCGCACGTCCGGCTAACCTAGCGCACGTCCTTTGCTAAAGACAAAAGCGCACGTCCGGCCAACCTAGTGTATGTCCTCTACTAAAGACATGAGCGTACGTACGGTCAGAAATGGTAGGTTTGGGTTTCACTTCAAAGGCTTCATGGCTAAGTGTGAGGGCTATGGGTTATGCTGAGATGGCTTAGAGTTTTCTGTTTAGAGCTAATAGAAGGCTATTAGCTCGTTGAGTAAGGGATTAAAACTCTTTTTAAAACAATTTAAAAAGTCGGGGTATTACACTGTCCCCTCCTTATAATAATTTCATCCTAGAAATTTGGTTTTAGTAATAAACAAGATCCTCCTGATAGAGAGGGTTTTAAAACCTTTTAAAGTTAGGATAGAAGGAAACAATTTGAAAAGAAATATACGGTTTTGAAAATATCGGTAAAATCCAAGGAAAGAAAGAAAAGAAAGGAAAAGAAACAGTCGCATACAAATTGCTAGCACCAAGCAAAGCAAAACATCAAACAACTAACCAAGCAAAAGTCTATAGAAATCGTCATACGAACGGGGCCATCTGTGATCTGCTAATCGTAGACCCAGGGTGCCTTGCGTACAAGGGTTCCCTCTTCTAAGGTTGATGCTCGGGCTTCGAATGCCGTACTCTCTCACGTTAAGCAGGGGTCTCGTCAAGTGACTATGAATCCGCGGGAGTGATCCTGGATTGTTCTTTGGAAAGCCGTCGATTGTTTCCCTAGCTCTGAAGTGAAGCTGCATACGGACTGCTGAAATCCGTCAAGCGTTCTATAGATGTACTCTGGTTCAAGGTCGTTTGCCGGTATGGACGAGGAGGCTCCATTCGCTGCTCGTCCTCACGGTACTACCCTCGGTGTTTGTGGCTCTCGTAGTCGATGGTGCTCCAGTCGGAAGGCGTAAAGGCAGAGAACCAATCCTACGTAACAGCAGTGAGATTCTCAACTAGAAGAACTCGGCTAATCATCTTGTGGTATACTAGTCGGTCGTCGTGCTAAAGGGAATGCGAGTTCCCATAAAAACTTCCAAACTACTTTGGCCTCAGCTGGCCCACGTTGGGCATATCCATTTTTTTTTCTACAATGATGTTGCAGCTGTGGTAGAGAGAGTTGTATCGGCGCTCCGTTTTGGTGACCCCGAAGTGTGTGCGGTTGTAAGAAAACTAGGCGTCGTCACTGTCGATGCCTTGGGAGAAACATCCTAAGCAGAGCTGAGAGCTAAAGACTTGTCCGAAATGGCCTCTTCCTCTGCCTCCTCCATCTCGAAATCAGACTCGGAGTCGGGATCTTGAGCCTTCTAGAGCTGGGCCCAAGTTCTACAGATTCGTGTTTGCAAAAGAAGATGAAGTTGCGGCGCTTGCTATTGATCGTGGCAAAAAGCCTCACTGCAAATTCTAAGTGCAACATTTACAGAAATCCCCCTCAGGTGTTAGGATAAATGTATGGTGGTATCAGGAAACATTGGGATAAAAACTTAATGGCGTTGCAAAGGGTAATCAGGTCATTTCAGACTCTTAGGCCAAATACATAAGTCTGACTAGGTGAGAGTTGGTGGGTTGCAAACGTCGGGGTTGACTTTAATCTCAAGATTGTCAAGAGGGGTCTTTAATAACAAGGATGCCCTTAGGGGCGAGATGTGGGAAATGTGGGGCTATCTAGGTATAGGGGCATTTCGGTCATTTGACAAGAACATCGAAATTAACAAGATATTGGTTTCTTCAAGTAGCCCAAAATAACGGTGTCCCCAAAATGCGAGGGCACCTAGGTACTTGATAAGTCATGAAAATTTTTGGTCAAGGCCTTGAGGCCGTTTGGTAATTTTGTAATTAAAGAATATAGCACCGAAACGAATGGCGTCACCCTTGGGCAGTCTAATACAATAGTGTCCTCAGGATGCGAGGATACTAGGGTGATTATAAAATTTAGGGCTTAGGTCTCAGGGGTATTTTAGATTTCCGAATTTTGACCAAATACAGAAATTCGTTTGGGTTTAGGTTGATGGCTCAAGGTGTTTGGTACTGCCTTAAGGGCAAGTCCTCACAGTGGCGACCTCAAGATTCGAGGTTACCAAGGTATGAGAGTTAGAGTTTTAGGGTGAAGGGCATTTTTGTCATTTTTGGTTTTGGACAAAATGCCAAAATTCAAACGGCTAGGTTCATAGGTTAGGCTTTCAAAAGGTTTGAGGCTCAATTCAATAGGTAGGCCTGGCCCTTTAACAAAATCGGGCCGTCCCCAAATTAGGCGAAAACTCCCAATTTGAGAGTGAGGGGTATTTTGGTTATTTCCAGATCCGGGCAAAAAACTCCCGAATCTAGTCGGTCTAGATCGGGCTTCCCATTAGTGGGTTTGGGCTTTATTGAGACTATGAAAGACAACAACTTTGAATTCAAGGCAAACTCTCAAATTCAATAACTAGGGTTTTCAGGTTGGTAAACAGTGGAGCAAATGGGTTTTGTTCATAGGGTATTTGGGTTACAACTCATGCATCAATTGCATGGTGGGGTAAAGAAAACACAAGGATTTCGGACTTAGGGCAAAAATTCCCAAATCCGAATATGTGGTGGTTTGAAAAGGGAATGGGTTCTGATTACAACCACAACTATCGTGATACAACAAGTAAACGTCTAGATGCTCAATCCTAACCAATAATCAAGGAAGGATAAAAAACCCAATTCGAACACCTAAAATCCTAAAACTGGAATTTTCAAATTTAAACGGTTAGAAGCACATGTTTTGTTTAAAGATGGGATTTAAAACTCAAGGAGACATGGCCGAAAATTTATGGGGAGATGTTTGGCTTGAGATAAAATGGGAGGAATAGGGTTTAAAGAGTGCTCAGCCGTCTTTTAAAAAGAATGCATAGGGCTCTAGGCGAATGCTTGGACTGAGGCCCAAAAATGTTTGTATATATATATATATATATATATATATATATATATATATATATATATATATATATATATATATATATATATATAAACCAACAGTTCAGAGGCCAGGTATTTTCTTAAAACAGTTGGGGTATCAAAACAAGGCTAGTTGGGATTGATATGAAAATTGATTTTTGTGAAACACAAGGTACGAGTGAAATTCATTTTCTTTTTGAAATTCATTTTGGAAAACACATGAGCATCTATTGTAAAACATACTACTAAGTATTGTGCATAGTCTAACCACTATACTGCTAAGTACAATGCGTAGTCTAACCACTGTACTTCTAAGTACAGCGCGCTGTCTAACTTCCTCGTAACCGTCTATCCAAAAGGCTACCTAACCTCTAAGTCTAGCACCCCCCGATCATTTTTACTAACAAGTCTGCTTCATACTCCTTGTCAATGCTGGAGAGGAAAGTGGCCTTCTATTGGTCGGATCCGTCTGGCGGTGCTCTTGCCTTCGGCAGTCAGATCTCTTCTTGCTCTATCTGGGTGTACTCGTCCGCAATCTGAGTCAAATGTTTGTGCATCTCCAGCTTCCTATCCTTGCTAAGGTAGGGATTATACCTCCTAAAAAAAGGCGAAAAACCTCGTACCGTTGATATGATGCGGCACTTCCATTTTGCCGCTGTCTAGCCGTTCTCAAACAGTTTCCCAACATCGGCGTTCATCACGCATCTAAATGTGACCATAACGCAGACCATGTGACCCTTTTAAACATAATACTAAGCAATCAAGTGGGCCATTACTCTAGCCCGCACCTCAATCAAACAACAATCAGAGAGGGTTCTTGGGTTAATCAACATGGGGAACCGGGAGTAGACACCCATGCCCTAGGCCTTATGTGTTTGTCAATTTGAACAGATTTATGCTTTCTTAAAGAACAACTTAGTAGACACCTATGCTAAATCCTTTAAGAAATAAAAGAATTAGAGTAGACACCCATGCCTAATTCGTTGCTTAGGAAAATCAATAGCTTAAGGAGTAGACACCCATACCCTTAGGTTGGTAAACATTAAATATACTAGTATGATTGGTGCATTAGCATATTGTTATCTTAATTAGTCAGATTAGTGGTGGATATCAAAACCCTAATCCTTTTTTTAATTTTAGTTCTCTTTTATTTTATTATATTAAATTCAATCGTGACAATTGAATTTTATTTGTTTAATTAAATAGGAAATTAATTCTAAACATAATTTACCAATCCTCATGGGAATGATCTCGTATTTGCCTACTATACTATCGTTTGATCTTGTGCACATGCGAGTAAAACGTACCAAGTATTGCCTATTAATTTAGGTGGGTATTTGGCACAACAAGTTTTTGGCTTCGTTGCCGAAGATTGTGTTAAATTTTGTTTCGAATTATTTTCCTTTAGTTGGTTATTTTCATTTTTCATTTTAATTCTGTGTTTATCAAAAAATAAAAATATTTTTTAGTTTTCCAAATACTTCTCTGTTTTACATTACATTTCAACTTGCGATTACTCGGTATTTTGTTCACGAGATCAGCGGAAACCAAGTCGATCGAGCACGGTCGATCGGCCTTGATTCAGTGGACTTCGAGCAGTAGTCTTGAAAATGCTATGACCATAAGGAAAAAATCTTCTTATGCAAGGTCGTCGATCTCAAGCCTCAACAATCTTTTCACTTCATCTAGAAATTGAGCGGACCATTCGACAAGGGCATAGAGACAATTCTGACATAGAAGAAGAAGAAGAAAAAGTTGAGGAAACAATAGAAGATCGCAGGAGAACCCACCACTAGTGCAAAGACCACTAGAGGAGAACCCACCACTAGTGCGAAGACCGATGAAACAGGCTTGCATCCCGAAAAACCTCAACCAACCATCATGCATAGCCTATCAACCGGCGGTAGAAGGCAATTACTACATCTCCCCACAAATAATGAATGCCTTGACTCACTTCAGAGGCACAGCTACGGAGGATCCAAACTTGCACCTCAGGGAGTTCTTTGATCTCTACAAACTTCAGCACGTTCAAGGCCTAGCTTCGGAGAGGCTCAGGTTAGTCTTATTCCCTTTTTCCTTAAAAGACAATGCTAACTTGTGGTACAATTCCTTGCCTATAGAATCTATTCATACTTGGGAAGAGTTGTCCAGCAAGTTCCTAAAGAAGTTCTTCCCCACTCAAAAGACAAGGCAGCTTAGAATGGAGATTCAATCATCCCAACAAAGAGATGGAGATCTGTTCTTTGAAGCGTGGGACCACTTCAATACGCTGGTTCTTAAGTGTCCACATCACAACATGCCTCAAGATGATCAGGTACAAGCTTTTTATGAAGGTTTAAATGATATTAACAAGGGTATTGTTGATTCAGCTTGTGGAGGTGTGCTGATGGAAAAGAGCAGTGAGGAAGCCATAGAGCTCTTTGAGACATTAAGTGAACACTCCCAACAATTCTCATCCCAAGGGAGGCAAGGAGTAAAGAGCAAGGGCATGTATGCAGTGAACCTGAGTGGTGGACTCCCAAATCAGATGGCTGTTGTGGAAAGAAAGCTGGATATGATTGTCAAAGCCATGACGGCTCAAAACGTCTCACCTAGTTAACAAGCTGTGCAACCTCAAGTATGTGCTTTATGTTCTCATTTTGATCACACTACTGAGACTTGCTTCTTGTACTCATCTACAGATCAAGAGCAAGTAAATTATGTGGGATAGAACAATTATCCTCCCAAAAATAATCCCTACTCCAACACCTATAATCCAAGGTGGCGAAACCACCCTAATTTCTCATAGAGTAACAATCAGAATACTCTAAGCCATCAAGCGCAGTAGAGGAACTACCAACAAGCAAGCCAACCAATGCAAGAATCCAAGCAGAATGACTTGGAGAGTATGGTACGCACCTTGGCAACTACACAATGGGAATTCATGAATGATAAAAGACAAATCAATGCAAAAACCGATCAAGCGATACAAAGAACCGAGCAAGCTATGCAAAGTTGGAAGTCCAAATGGGGCAAATGGCTAAGGATCTGAGTGAAAGAAAATAGAGTGGATTTCCATCCCAAACAATACCCAATCCAGGAGCATCCTCGTCAGGACAGAAATAAGAGAATAAGGGGAGAACAACAGTCTGGCTTAAGACATTAAACTTAGCGCTCATGGGAAGCACTCCATAGTTTATCTTGTTATTTTTCTATTTGTTTTTCAATTTATTTTTGTTTTTAGTTTTAGTTTTGTTTCCTACCAGAAAAGACTAGCAGCGAGTGCAGCCATGTGCGATCGTGCGCACACACAAGAGTCTCGATCGCAGATGTGTGATCGAATGCACACGGGTTGCGATCGATCGCACACGTGCGCTGGTGACACATTAGAGGTGGCCAAACTCCCTTTCCTTCCATATTAGGGCTTTCCAAGTCCCACTTGTAATAGGAATAAAATCCTACGAATGTTATAGGTTTACTACTATGTCAAGGACTTCTAAAAGCCTATAAATAGACCTCTTAGGTTCTAGGAAGAAGTGTGGAGAAAGAGGCACAAACTTTGAAAAGGAACTGAAGGCTAAATCAAGAGGAGTTTGGGTTTTTCTTCTCTTTCACATTTTATTTTTGTTATGTAGTTTATATTTTATTTAGGGCTAGATTGAAGCCCTAGTCATGTTTATTTATGATTTCAATATTGGCGCTTTTGCTACAATTATATTTTGGTATATTTAACTTGATTAATTCCTGTTATCTTGTATTCCTCATATGTGTTTGTCTGATCAACATATGCATGTAGTATAGACTAGTTAATTAAATCAATTTGGATGATTGAGTCTTGGGTTTAATAAGAGTAACAAAAGAAATCCACACCGGATTCTTGGGTTAATCAACATGGGGAACCGGGAGTAGACACCCATGCCCTAAGCCTCATGTGTTTGTCAATTTCTATAGATTTATGCTTTCTTAAAGAACAACTTAGTAGACACTCTTGCTAAATCCTTTAAAAAAGAAAAGAATTAGAGTAGACACCCATGCCTAATTTGTTGCTTAGGGAAATCAATAGCTTAAGGAGTAGACACCCATACCCTTAGGTTGGCAAACATTAAAGATACCGGTATGATTGGTGCATTGGCATATTGTTATCTCAATTAGTCTGATTAGTGGTGGATATTGAAACCCTAATCATTTTTTTAGTTTTAGTTTATCTTTTACTTTTTTATATTAAGTTCAATCGTGACAATTGAATTTTATTTGTTTAATTAAATAGGAAATTACTTCTAAACAAAATTTACCAATCCTCGTGGGAATGACCTTGTATTTGCCTGCTATACAATCGTTTGATCTTGCACACTTGCGTGTAAAACGTACCAAGTATTTGCCTATTAATTTAGTTGGGTATTTGGCACAACACTTGTAGTACAATGCCGGTGCCCCAGCCATTGCACAGTCTACTGTTAAGTGCTAAAATATTCATATTTTTCGCTCTTAACTTAAATGTTTTAATCCTTTAGTTTAGTTAATTATGTCATTTTAGCTCTTTTATGTGTTTACCTTGATTTTGTAGGTCATTGGAAGAAAAAGAAGCAATCTCAGAAGTTTTGGACATAAAAAGAGCTATTTTGGAAATTGGAAGGCTCTGGTAGTGAGATCAATCGCAGGGGAGCTGCGATCGAGCGCACTAGAGGTGAGGAACACAACACGCAAGGCAACCGCGATCGAGCGCTGATAAGCGCCAAATATTGCATACTTGGACCCCTTTATTTACATTAGTTAATCCTTTAGCTGTGTCGTTATTTAATATTTTGTGTTAGTTTTGTGTTTTTAATGTTTTGTAGGTCAATAAAGAAAAACTACAGCTTTAAAGGAAAAAATGCAAAGTTTGGAAGAAAGCATACTTTGAGAAGACCTAGATGAGGTGGTTAAGTTTAACCAAATCCAAGAAAAAGGTTAAATCAGATTAAATTGGATAAAATATCAGATTGGATAAGATTTCGGATCGGATTCAAATTCAGATTCTGTACATGTCTTAGAATTTGGACCAT